>JAJEJO010000300.1:0-95721 GCA_020662805.1 Glaucomys volans
CACAAATCGTGGTTGGCCTCCATGATACTCAGATGATACTCATCTATCTGAGCAGGCAGCAGGCTCAGAGTCCCTAATAGCGCTGCTGTTCTTACTTTCTCCAGAACACCCTTAATTAGGGAGAGTTGCCCTAGGTGGATTCCTGCTCTGCGTTTTGACAGCAACGTTGCTAAATGCTACCACCGTCAGCAGCCACCATGGGGATTAGCAGGTGAATCCCCTCGGTCTTCCAGAAAATAAACCCTTGCAGAACTGTAGGAGGAGACAATTCCAGGACGACCTGTTCTTATTTCACTTCCAGCTGCCTTGAATCCCACCTCGGCCTCAAGTTCAGTGTTTCCATTGCGTGGGGGAACATACGGAGCTGTGGAATCACCGAGGGAAAACCTACAGGTAATTCTGTCTAACAGCAGCCCTCAATTTAAACCTGCAAAATCACACGGCCAAGTTTGTCAAATGCAGATTCCTGGGTTGAAACAAGGGAACAGGATTCGGCAGAAGTAGGGTGGAGTCCAGGAACCTGCACTTTTAACGGCTCCCCCATTTGTTTTCAGAGTTACACTCCAAGTGCTGAGGTTTGGGGTTTTGCTGAGGTTTGATTCCCAAAATATGGTCCCACCAGCAATAGAGCATCATCACTGGGGAGCTTGCTTGAAATGCAGAAACTTGGCCCCACGCCAACCCCATGGGATCAAGATCTACATTTTAATGAGGGCCCCAGGTACCACATTCGTTTGAGGTGCACTGGTTTAGACTATTTCATAAGCTTCCCTTGGCTCAAGTCTGAGCAGCCTTAGAGGCAAAGGTGACAGCACCAAAAGTGACACCATGAAGTGTCACATTAAATCTGCTGCTCCTTAAAACTGGGGAGGAGGGAGAGATGCTGTCAGAATATCCGGGCACCAACGATATTTCCTGAAACAAGCCTTTCCCAAATTGACATAATACACATTTCAAGAAGTCCCCAAACTGTCCTCGGGAAGCGGTCAGGGTAGATCTCGGTTTGGCTTCTGCATTGTTCCTGGACCATAAAAGAACAGACTTCAAAGGCCAACAGCAAAAGTCTACATTCATCAGGCTCAGCTGACAAGATTCCAGCACAGCCATTAACCTCTCAGCACCGGCCCAGCTCTTGCCTGCAAAGGGGCCAGGAGATTGTACTAATCCCATTCTAAAGAATGCTGGACTTTCCCTATTGATGGGAAAAGTGGGGGAGGGCAGGAGAGGAAAAGGAGGATGGAGGAGGAGAAAGGCAAAGAAACAAAGCCCCATCCCTCCATCTAGTCCATTTGCACTTTAAGGGAAGATTACAAAATGTGTTATCAATTTACAGAACAGTTAATACATGAAGTCACTGGCTATGCCCACAATTTTTTTTCTTCTGTTCCAAGAGAGAAGGGGTGGTGTGCATTCCATCAGACAGCTGGTATAATTTAATAAGCTTCGGATGTGCCTATCTGAATTTTTAAGCTTTCTTGTCCTCCAAAGGGGAAAAAAAAGGCATATTCACAATAAAAATCAGTTCCTCAGTTGCATTAAAGGAAAAATTTTTGAAAGGAAAAAGGAAACTACAAAAGACCAGTTTAGTCATTTACCTGCAGTCACCCGGGAGCTTGCAAGATCCATGCTTGGGACTACAGCCCTGTCGGCAAATAGCTGTTAAAAAAAAGAAAAGAAAAAGCAGAAGGATGCGTCAGCACACTGCCTGCTTTCTTCACTGCCATCCTCATGAGAATGACCTAGCACAGTAAGCCTACAAAATCCACGATTTTAAGAGATCTTGTATCAAGCCCATTGTTAGGAGAGGAAGATGGGAGGGGCCCAAATAACAAATCCAGCTTTAAACTTCAAGGCCTTGCTAGCAGATCCTCAAAACATGATACTGTTTGGGGACAAAATGCAGACAAATGATGAGGGAAGGGGACCCTCATCCAGTCTCTCTCAAGGACCTGCCTGGTCAATTCCCATCCTGCCCATGCCCACCCTCACAAGAAAGAGGTGTAGATGATCCTTCCCCATCCCACCCATTCTGCCCCATTAGGGCAGATGAGCCCCAACCTCCTTTACTAACCCCACCCCCACCAAATGCCTGGTTTCAAAAATCTCACGGGTCTAACAGAGCCAACCAGGCTGGCTTCATTTGGCAGGTTAATCCAGTGGCCAGATCCAGTGGTACTTCTGTAAAGTATCCTCACAAAGAATTCTCTATCTACTTCATTAAAAAGAAGCTAAGAAATTGAACTGACATGAAAAACATTAACATCAGAAAGTCCGTTGCTGATTTTTAAAAACAACTACTTAAAATGTGTAGCTCGATTCCTTTTTTGTTTGAATTCTCGAAATATCTTTTTATTTGAGATAGGGTCTTGCTATGTTACTGGGGCCATCTTCTTAAAATTCTTGTCTCCAGATATTGAAGAAAGCGGCATTGCCCAAGAGACCTGCAAATTCCTCATGCTCCACCCCTCAGTCATTGTTGAAAACTATTTTTGTATTTCAGTTTGTCATGAAAGAATTTACCTATTTATAAGTGCATGTATATGGTTACCTAGAATTGTTCATTGACTTGCTAGAAATTAGAATCAATGAATTCCAATAAAGGGGGTTGGAGTGAAAGTAGACTGAAAGTCTTTGGGTGCTCAATCTTCTAGAAGTATGAAGGTTTGGGCTCCCCCATTCCCTCTTTCCTCAGTGCTGCCACCCCCAGAGGCACCTCAAAAGCTTCTTGCAAGAGCCACTCAAGCTCAGGGCCTGTTATTTCCTGTCGCACTGTCTGCTCAGACAGCAACTGGGTCAAGCCTGTCCCATTTGGCATGAAATTCCTTAGAAGCAGAGCCTGAGACTGGGATTCAGGTATGGGAGAAAGGAACTGAAGAAGCAGATGAGGCAGGGAAGGAGAGGAGCAAGGACCTGGTCTCAGCTGGATTCTGGCTTCAGCCAGATCCCAGAGGAAGCTCTGGAGTGTGAATCTCCTTCCACAGTGTCAAGGCAAAGGAGGCCGGCCTTTGAGGCGCTTCTGGCAGCCACCCACTAACTGAGCTGGAGGGATGGGGCATGGAGTGGCTCCTGCTTGGCCAAGGAAAATTCCCTGGAGAAGGAGCAGCTGTGAGCTGTTAGCAGCCAACACTCACAGCAGCTGGGGGATGGGGACACCAGCTGGTAGAGGGGATCTGACGGGACACCAACAGCATCTTCGACACTCAGCATCTTCATGCTTTAGTCCTAGATTACAGGCAAAGGCACACCCTGCCTGAGAGAGCAACCTGCCATCTGACTGCCAGTGGGTGAGAATTTAACACCAACGCAACAGGCAGTCAGGGTTGGTCAACCCACCCAGCACACAAGTGTACACACACACACCTTTGTTACACTCCGGGCCCATCCAGCCTTCCATGCAAGTTTTGTTGCCATTTTGGTCACAGGCATAGTGTCCAAAGAAGTCGTCTCTGGGCCGGCAGAATTTATTGCAGCCAAAGCCATAATAGTAGTCATCGCAGGTCACTCGGATCTGATACTCGAAATGGGCGACCCCTGTGTTCTGCTTCAGAGTTTGCCATTGCCGGCTGGGGTTTATCATGCCCGAGTGAGAAGCCTTTTCAATAATGCTGTCAGGTTCTAGAGGGGGGAAAAAAAAAAAGGTGAATCACATTAACATTCATATCAGAGCCACCCACCCCAACCATTTGACACTTTTTTTTTTTTTTTTTTTTTTTTTGGTACTGAGAATCGAGCCCAGGGATCCTTTACCACTGAACTACATCCCCAGTCCTTTTTATTTTGAGACAAGATCTAAGATGCTGAGGCTGGCCTTGAACCTGTACCCTCATGCCTCAGCCTACCTATTTGCTGGAATAACAGGTGTGCACCACAACACCCAGCTCTTTTTTTTTTTTTTAAGTATGCATGCACATGGCATGAAATTCAAACAATTGTACAAAAGGGCAAAAAATAAAGGTCATGTGCTTCCCCCAGAGGCCACCAACGCCACTTATTCACCCTCTTTAATGAGTATTATTTACCTAGTCTCTAACCTTACGGGCACTCAGGTGGAAACCTTTTGTTATTATTAAAGCCACAAGAAGCATGTCGAACATACCACCCATGTATGTGGTTCCAGCGTTAAGAAACATCCCACAAATGGAAATGCTGAATCAGTATGTGCATAACTAATCCACTCTGTCCACAGCCCATCCCAAACTACCCACCAACAAAGCCCTGTCAATTAGTCCTCCCACAAGCACAGGAAACTGCGTTTCCCAGCAGCAGTGCCAATGCCATTACTATCAAACTTTCTAATCTTTGCCTGATGGATAAAGAGGTATCTCTTGTTTTAACTGCACCTAATTAAGTAATGAACACCTTTCAAGGTATTTATCAAACCATTCATATCTGTTCCTGTGACCTGCGACCCATTTCTCTCCGTTGCCAACACCTTAATTACATCATTGGCTATACTGATTTGTAAAAGCTCTTTATGTATTAAAGAGTATTGCCCCCTAAGAAATATTGCTCTTGAAGAAAAAATTTTACTATTCCAGATAAAGGTTAGCAATCTTTTCTGGTTTTAGGAAAGTTTTGTCCATTTCAAAACTCTTCATTGAAAGCCAAGGAGTGAACTGAGTTACATTAAAAATTGTTGGTGGATGTGGTGGTTCATGCCTGTAATTCCTGCTAGTTGGGAGCTGAGGCAGAAGGATCACAAGTTCAAGGCCAATTTAGCAAGACCCTGCTCAAAATAAGAAAAAATTTTAAAAGGGCTGGTAGAGTATTAGCATGTCCAAGGCCCTGGGCTTCAATCCCCAGCACCACAAAAAAATTAACATATCACCATTTAAACTGGAATTAAGCTAGCATCTCATAGCTATACCACAAACTTGAAGCATTTCACCTTTCTTCTCTGCACAGAGGGCTGATGAGAGAATAATTGCTCCAGTTCAGAGATAAGTAGATGTCTTTCTCTTTTTTAAAGTCGTGCACCTTAAGGAATGCTAACTGATCCAGGCCTGGTGGTGCACACTATGATCCCACTGACTGGGGAGACAGGAGGATCAAGACTGAGGCCAGCCTGGGAAACTTAGCAAGACCCTGTCTCAAAATTAAAAGGGGACTGTTGAGGGGATATGGAGGCAGGGGAACAGTGCTTACTGAAGAAAATCAATAATCAATGCCTAGAGTTCAAGGAGCTCTCAGGAAGAATAAGAAGCGGCCCCTGTCCTGAGGTCACTTACGATCTAGTGCGAGAGAAGAGACAGGTATAAAACAGCTCCAGACACCAGAGGCAGCTCAGGGGAGGGATGTGAACCGGCAAAGAGGCACCAGCTCAGCACCCAGCCTGGTGCTGTGTTTGTTTTCTTAAACCTGCCAGCTCTAGCCCTTCACCACCTTGTCAAATTCAAGGCCACCTTGGAGAGACAGCGTTCGAGCCTACTTGCAATACCTTTGTGATTCTTACACACCCACACTACTGTTTTTCTAGGCTCTGGGCCTGTGCTCCTTCACAAAGCTATGTGAGCCCTGTAGGTGACCAGAGTAAGGAACTCCTGGGTGGCTTCAATCCACACGCTCCACCTGCAGCCCCAGCATTCACCCTGGGGTTCTCCAACTGTCATGTGGGCAAGACAAGCCTCAAACAAGCCCACATACCTGCAGACTTATACCCAGCACACAGGGAACCACTTGCAGGTAACACTTCACTCATTTCAGTTTTTGCAAATAAACACAGACTAAAGAATGACAAAAATGCCCCTCCCCGAAGTGCGTGTTTGTTCTGCTGGTTCAGTTAAGAGGTATAGTGGGCTATTACCACGTGGTTACAAGATCTGAATAAAGGAATCATTTCGACATACTAGCTATGGCTCAAGGGCATCCAACTTCTCTTGGGCTGGTATCAACAACAAACAATTCAGTCAAGTGTCCAGCACAATCCTCAGGGTGCAGAAGAAAGACACATGATTCTCAGTTCAGTACGTTGTCTACCTATTTCTGGGAAATGCCCTGAAGATGATCACTTCACAATCCTCAAAGGGGATAAAAGAACTACAGAAAACAGCTTCGCACCTGGCGAGGCAGGATGCTGGTGTGTCTGGGTCATGATGAGCAAGCTCCCTGCCTGCTGCTTTTTAGCTGCCATCTGATTCATGCTTCCCATCAGTCTGGAATATAAGTGTACCTGGGATGGCTTTCTTGGGAGTTCAGGCTTGTGACTGGAAAGGATGCTACCGTCCTGCACGAAGACCATCACAGAGCACCCATACAGCCTTTAAGGCCAAGGAGGAGGAGAGAAGGGTCAGTGTGAATACAACCCCAGGACCATGCCAACCTGAAAACCTACATGGGAGCCTGGGCAGAGAAGACTAAGCTAGAAGGAAAACTGGGTCTGAAATATGCCCGTTTATGTTTGCCATTAATTAAGCATCACAATAAACTGAAATCATTTGCTCTGGCAAAGAAAAATTTAGACCCTTAAATACTATGGTCCTGAAACAAATGACTTTGGAGGACTGTTGGTAGGAGGGCCATCCTTAGAAACACCTTCTAATACCTGAATAGCACCTGGGTTTCACCGGCCCAGGCTCTGCTCACAAGGGTTCCCTGAAGAACTGATGTGGGAGGAAACTGCCTCCACACTCCAGGATCTGCCCCTCATTTACATCTAAAGCCAGGATGTTTACAACTTGCTTCAGCACCAAAGGGCAGCCAGCTCAACATCCTCAGCTCTGCTCTCGTGGAATACATTCTGTTGGGAGGGGCAAAGGATGCGGAGAACAAGGAGCAAAACATTCCAGGCAACTGCAAACAGCCCATGCAAAGGCCCTGATGCAGGGGGGAAAAAATGTGATGAATTCAAGAACAGAAGCTAGGATACAGTCATGGATGACAACATGGTATGTAAGAAGGAGACAAAACTGGGCTGGACAGCCTTGGAAGCCACATGGAAACCTGTCCCAAGAACAATAGGAAGCCACTGAGAGGCTGGCTTTTAATAGTACAGAAGACAACCAAATATTATGTTCCAAAAAGGACAGGACAGTGATAGCACTGGGGGTGGACTAGAGCAGATAAGGGTAGACAGACAACCGGGCAGTTATTCTGAGTTCAGGCATGAGCTGACAGTGACGTGACCAGGATGGTGGCAGAGGGTGTGGTAGGAAGAAACTAGATTCAAATTAAGAGTTAAAGATAAGATTTTCAGAACTTGGAATGTAGTGTAGACAAGAATGCTAGCAGGTTTGCAAGGTGCCTTCCAGATTTCTGGCTGTGGTAGTGGATATCCAAATATTAGTGCTCATCGCCAAGAAAAGACCCTGGGAAAGGGATTGCTCTTGGAGAAGGGAGATCTCAAGTTTGGTTTCAACTGTGGTAAATTTGAGATATTCTGCAAACATCACAAAACAGAGGCTGAAGAGGAGAGTGGATAAACCATTCCCACCAAACCCACCATCCCTCTTCATTAGGGCTCACCAAGTGTTTCAGTGGCCTGAAATGAACATCCCAGAACCCTATGCCAAATTCCCCAAGAGGTGAGGTTTCAAAGTACTTTGTTCCTACCATCTTCTTATCCCCAGCAAGAGATGAGACATCCCAGAACCCCAAAATGGGGTTACCTGGAAATGCAGACAACCTCAAGCAGTTCTGGGTCTCCATGAGCACAACTCCCTGAGCTATGGAGCACTGGAGGCCCAGCAAAGGTTCTGAGGGCATTTAGGGTCTTCTCACGTGTCCCCAACAAGTGTCCTGACCCAGCTCTTACCACAGGTCAGGATCAACCCTGGGATTTTTTTGTGTGTGTGTGTGTGTGGTGCTGGGGATTGAACCCAGGGCCTTGTGCATACAAGGCAAGCACTCTACCAACTGAGCCATCTCCCCAGCCCAACCCCAGGATATTAACTCTACCAGATGGACCATTTTAACAGCTAACAGGGAGAAGAATATCATTCATGCACCAGAACATTTGGAGAGCCTATTTCTCCCCCTCCCACCTCCACCTTCCTAATGTTCGCCAGCACTGTGAGCAGGTTACGGTGACATAACAGTCACACCATCCTCAACATTGCTGGGAGGGGAGAATAAATAGGTACCAATGACCCTAACTAACATCAGTCATAACCAAACCTGGCAAAGCTCCCGAGACACCATCCAGACATAGGAACACCTGCCACAGTGGGACAACAGTGCCCTTGGGGAGGATGGCTCAGAACCCAGCCTCGCTTACGCAGAGATGTATCCACACAGCTAGACTGAGGATGCAAAGCAAGATGACTGCACTAAGTGAGTGGGAGCCTCTGTCACGGATTCTGTGGCCCTGAGCGGTCCAATAAGCCAGCCATTGAAAGCTGCCCACTGAGCATAACCCCAGCCCTCCCCGTGCCCGTGCTGGGCTTTGACCCCTCAAATCTAAAAAAAAGCCATTGGAGAAAAGGGGGAAAGATAGAGAGTATTAGCTGTGAAAATATAAGAAAGGGTCAGTAGAGAAGGCAGCATGAGACATTCCAAGCAAACACAAGAAGTGGGATCGACTCTTCCTCATGCATGGACCAAGAGATTTCAGTGTGAATCGAGTTTTCCAATGACAACAACCCAGACTCCACAGCAAAGTGGGAACTTGCAGTTTGGGCTTGTGAGGGAAAACATGTTAAGTTACAACTAAGAGCAAAACTGCCGTGCAAACCAGACGGCTGCCATTCTAATACACGCACTCCATGGCCTCCACCAAAACCCATCCCTTCACATCCCTGAAAGGTAACCTGCACTGAAAACAGAGCCATCTTTCAGAAGGGGACAAGGCAGGTCACGGCTGTGGGGCTCTGAAATTCCGTTTCAATGAAAGGTTTGTGGTGCTCAGTGTGGGAAACTCAGACAGGCTCGAAGCTCACCTGCCCACCAAGTGAAATTCAAGGTCGGTCTTTAGAGGCCAGCGCCACCTTTATGGCTTTATCTTTCTGATGAGAGATTAAACACTCACTTAAAAGTTTAAATGGACTTTTAAAAAGTCACTACTTTGATCCTGTAGCAGTCTACAAGGTTTTAAAGTTGTTAGACCATTAAGATCTTTATTCCATAGATAATCTAGGTCGCTTATTCAGGGACTGAGCTAACTGGGAGTCTGTTCTGACTACTTAATATTCTAAGCTAAAGTGCGAGGGAAAGTTAAGGTATAGACTCCATTGACAGATTGGCCCTGGGTGGAGTGCAGCATATGACAGGGGGTGGTGGAAGTTCTCCTGAATACTGAGGTAGCAGATACAGCTGGACAGGCCCACAGCACTGTACTTCCACATATGTACAGAAGAATCCTGTGATGTGATACTTACGAACAGTGTCATTACTGGAGTCCCACGCCTCCACAAGCAAAGTATAGGACCTCTGCAAGATGGAGAAGCAACAGGTTAGTGATTCAGAAACAGGGGTCAGCTCTCCAACATAGGTTTTCTCTGAGCCTCCCTGCACACCCCACCAAACCAAACAAACCAAACAATATTTTATTAGCCAGCATACTAAATTCAGATGAACTCCTCTCCCCTCTTCAGCACTCTTTCCAGACTGACAAATGACTCCTTTTGCCTGGAAGGGAACCACTGGGGTCATCATACATGCAGGCAGCCAAAGTCCTGATCAGGAAATGCCACCTCGTATATGGGAGCATTTAGCATATAGTTTTCCAAAACTTTCCAGATCCTAACCCTAGTGCATGAGAAAACACACACACAAACACACACATACATACACACACACAAAGAATTTATTCTAAGCTAACCTAGCCAGGTATTTGCACTGAGGGGGTATTGCTAAGGTTACACTTCAGGTCCTGATGGGGCAGTCTCCAGGGAGGCCCCCTTTTCCTTTTCAGAACCCCTTTGAAAGCTCCGTCTGTGAGACCATCCCAGCTCCCACAAGTATCAGGTAACTCTAGGAAGCAGGAGGGGGGTAGGTGCAAAAAGACTGCTAGAGACAAAGAAGGCAACCTAACTTGGGGGGGGGGGGGGTCAGACAGAAGGAAAGTACAAAGGGAGAAATCTTCACACAACCGTGGGTTGTATTTATTGATGAACTTATCTGTCCATAAGATCTAACATTCCAGGAATAATCAGAGCCCACTAACTAAACAAATTCCCTGGATGCTGGCAACGTGCCAGCTATTATAGTGAAGGCCCTTTTTTATCTCCCAGGCTTATCTCAGAATTCCACCTCTCCGCAAAACCCAAAGCTATTAGCAACTTTCCGCTTTTACTCAAATCTTCATTTGCAATTTACCACGAGGTTAGTCTCACAAAACGTCAGCGTCTTGGTAAACCTATCTCAGGACTGGAGAAACAGACCTGAAGCAGGTGGAGAGAAAAGGAAAACGAACCCATTTTTGCATCCCCTGCTCCGCCAATGTAAGAAACCAATGCACAGAAAGTAGCAGCATGCATTGCTTAAATAAATTGCCCACAAAAAACACTGCTGCCAAGAGAAGGCACCTACGAGGGAAAGGTTTAAAAAAAAAAAAAAAAAAGAAAGTTTCATTCATCACTACTTTCAGGGTGACACAGCAGGTTGTCTCTGAATATAAAAATATCTTGTGATAGACCCTGCCTTGGAATTCAGCCGAAATATGTTTCATACTCAAAGCCGAGTAGGATTCCATTTCGTTCACTGATAACTGTGGGAAAATGCTCACAAAAAAGCAAGCAAAACCGGGCAAGCCAGGGCACATACCCAGCCCTCTCCTGCTAGTGGCCATCGGTCCAAACACATTGTTGTCGTCGTTAATATTTTATTAGTGAAAGTTACACCTTATTTACAACCTCTTTAAGTTTCTGAGGACTTCCTACAAATTACAGGACTCTTCCTGATGAGCAGCAAGAAATTATATTTCTCTACTGATTTGAGGCTTGAGCCAAGTCGAAATGAGGCCAGATGTGTGGCTGATTCTGTATAATTAAGCCCTTCATTTGCTGGTCACGTTGAGGCCCACATCCTCCACTTCAACAATATTGCTGTAATTAATCCTCTGATTAAATGCATTGATACCAAGAGTTTTGACAGACTTGCACAAGCCCTAAACACATAATACCCAAATGCCACAGCAAGGGAAGGCACCCTGGGACTGAGCTGGCATGGCAGTATGGTTCCATTTAATACTAAGGCGGAAGGTATCCTTAGGTCTTACACTGGGACTTGGAAGTCCAAGTAGTGTGTTGGGCTCACCCTCTCCTCAGAAGCTGCTGCCCAACATCCCCCAATTTCTTGAGGGATAAGAATGGTACCCACAGTTCTAGAGGTCAGATTTTTCTACCCACTGCCTTCCTTCTCAGAGGTGGAGGTGGGGTGAGGGCAAGGGCATGCAGTGACAAGCCACCAAGCCTGGACCTTCTCTCCCCCTTGTTTCAGAGAAGGGATTAGTGTTCCAGAACAGATCTCCTGAGGCGTGGGTGCCTAGCCTTTAGAGGAAAAGGATTCCCTCCATGGCTCCTATTAGAAGGCACTCTTACCTCCCACTCCATCCCCACACTATAGATCAACAATCAAGATAATTTAGCAATGATTACTAGTTGCTAGGAAGCTTTAATTTTTCCCAGGCCCACGCCTGACCTCCGTACATCCCTGAATATACATCCGGACACTAAGATCCCAGACCATGTGCATCTCATGCCAACAAAGCAGGTACCAGGCCACAAATCAGCAATCCACTATGATCAAGTCATACCAACTGTCCACAGCAAATCTTGCTGCCAAGAGAGGCCAAGTCCCCAGTCCCCAGAGGGCTTAGAAGGGGCTCAGAAAAGCCAACTATTCAATCTCAAGTTCATACCAAAAATCAAATGAGAAACAAAAAAGCAAATATCTGGGATTTTCTTGGTTTCTAACTACAAAACTAAGACTTCTAGGAAGAGTCAACTGAATTACATCTTTTTTTCCTTGATTCTTCCCAGAATGATAGTCTAAGCATGGGTAGTTAACAGAGCTTCAGTCTGGATTTACAATGTAAGTCATCGCTGCCCCTGCCCAGCTCCAAAACCAAGGATGTCTGGCCACACAGCGGCTGATTCCCATTCTCCTACATCATCGAAGAGAACTGGTCAGCTTTCAAATTGTCGTTGGGGAGATTTCCATGCAATTTTCACCAAGAAGAGAATCCTGGCATCAAAGCCTCCAAGATGTGCCAAGGCCACCAGGTTCCTCTCCCAAGGCCAGGACACCAGCACCTCCTCCCATCCTCCATGCCTGGGCTGCTCAAGGGTTATGTTCTGTGTCCTGCCCCACTCCACGGTGGTTACCTTGGCACTGGGCAGAGTGGTAAGCACTTAATTGCCACATTAAGAAGGGGGGATGTAAGAAACAAAGGTAATTGTGTTGGCAGCTGGGAGCTTCCTTTTCCTGGCAACAGTGCCAGCCAAACCAAGCCTTGAGAAGCGGCTGCCTCCCCTCCTGCCAAGCTGACGGACACAAACAAACCGCCATCCAAACGGCACGCGTGCACCGTCCAAAACCCCAGGCTGCTGCGACAGGCGGGTCCGCTGGAGGCACGCATATCCTGGGAATGCCCAGCGTGCCAACGCGGCCATTGTGTGCATCTAGCCGGCCCCGGGTCTGTCAGGGGCCCTGCGCTCTGCTGACTCAACTGTTGCTTCCTGTCGCTTGTCCTGTATTAGCAGTATTTTTGGAGAGGCCCCATTCTTCTCTGTAATCCTCAGTTTAGTCAATTCGGCCAACTCTATTGTCCTGCCTGTGTCTGGGTGGCCAGAGTATAAAATATTCCAGTCACAAAACATACTAAACAAAAAAGGATTCAGAGAGCCCATGTGTGGGCACACTTACAAACACTCGCACACATAATCCCTGTATCACAGGGTTTTGGCAAGGTGAGAGATGAAGGAGGATGACTACCCTCTTGCATCCCTCCAAGCTAAGGCTCCGTTCAGAGAAAACAATCAAGTCTGCAGGGCTTGACATGTCAATAGCATCCGATCTGGTTACAAAGGGCGATTTTCTCATCAAAGCCCACCTCAAAGGCTCACCAAGAGGCCCAGAGCTCATATACAGATTTGAGACTCTCAATGAGAGGCCCCTACCCCAGTTCCCATCATTACCCTTACCTGTTTGAAAGGCATCCCACTGATAATTAAATGCACCAGTTACAAAAGGGTGGCGAGGTTAATAGATAGAATACCGAGAAGCCAGCCAAGCACAACGGTCCCGTTCACACAGAGCAAGCCCGAACAAGAGTCCTTTCTACTTATTTACCAAAAGTGCATAAAAACTGGGCTGAGCTGGTAGAAGACTCTGAATGTTTGACTATTTACGTACCCATTTTAACCACTGGGAACCACCCTGTGGAATTTCTTCCCTGCACATCCATCGCACCAATGATAGATGTCACTGACACCTTAAAAATAAGGGCCACAGGGCTGCTGCAGTCCATGCAGTGATCGAAACCCAGCAAGAAGTCACTATACAACTCAGTAGAGGTGGCACATTTCAGAAGCCAGGACTTTCTCCATTTCTACCACGATTCTAGAATCTTCACTTTCCATGCCTTCCAATACATCTCCCAACAACTGGAAGAACAAGCTGTTTTATTCTTTTTTTAAATGTATTTAAAAGCTGGAGCCAAGGATCTCATCAGCCTGGATCCTAACCTTGAGGGTGGGAAGAATGCTTCTAGAAGTTCACCAAGGGAGAAGTCTCGGGCATATTTTTACTGATTACAAAGCCAACTAACTATATGGATGTCCCAAGATGATGCATGCTTACACTGTAATCCTGAAAGCCTGACACTGGGACCAATTTTGGCCCTTCTAACAATGGGACTGTGGCTGCTATGAATCCAGTCAAGGATCTGTTTGCAGATCAGCAACATGAAGGTTTCTTGTTACCCTGCAAACACGCAAACGCACGCACGCAAACACACACACCACACACACTCAGCCCACTTTTTAACTTTTTCCTCCATGCTAACCTTTTCACATGCCTTCTATCTTACAAGTCCCCAAGGGGACCACTATTTGTTGTACCGATTTCAGGCAGCATTCAGATTGCTGGTTTTTTGGGAGGGTACCTGCCTCCAAGTTGCTGCCACCTCTCCACCTCATCCACTCTAACAGTCTCTAGTCAAAAATTTCGCCGTTTTCTACACATTTTAAATCCCTGTAGAATTATGGGTGTGGAGCTGGTGGGTTGCAAACTCATGTAAGTACTAGAGGTTTGAATAAGTTGCTAAGAAACAGGACAACAAGAAGGAAAAAACAACAGAGGTTACACCTGCAAGAGAAGAAAAAATATGAGAGACCAAGAACCTGGAAGAGGGATTTCATTGGGGGAGCAGCCCTTTCAAAGTTAGCACCACTGCACTTCTCCCCAAGCCTAGTTTGGCAACCCAGACGTGTTACTCCATCACTTTAGTATGAGGTAGATTTCTTAGGGCAAAGGGTGTTTCCTCCACACACAGAAAGTCCCTTGCACTGAGCATGTAAATACGTGTGTGCTGTATGTACGGATGCTGACCACACAGGTGGGTTGCAAATACTGGCTATAGAAAGGTTCGAATGAGAACCCAGTTTCTCTTTTAAGTATCTAGGGGCATAAAGGCAAGAACTTGTCAATTACACTGAGATTAACACCGTGGCAGCCTATTTACTCAAACAGCTGACAATTATTCATTCAGGTCTTAAGTATGAAGGGGGCCAAAGCTGGCATTTTTCTGGTATGCAAGAATCATATTTCACTGAATTTTCCTTAACCAAAAAAAAAAAAAAAAAAAAAAAGAGTTGACCTCAGCAAGTCTTTGATTGAGATCAGTGGTATTTAAAATATGAAGCTAAAAAGTCAGATAGTCTAATGATTTCCCCCAAATTTTCTCTAGATTCATTTCACTCTAAGGCCACCACCAATGCAGCCACATACCTAACCAGGGTTCTAAGATTCCCAAGAAGGAGTGGTAATTACATAATGCATTTTTAATAAGCAGGCTCTGCTGGGACTTAGTACTCATTTTGGGAGGTGCAAATTAACCATTTCAGTGATTTATAAATGGTTATTCCCAAATCATTTCTTGTTAAGCCCAATTACCTCTCATAATGATGTTCTTATCATTCAGTCCCCCAATTTGAGGAACATAAATCAGGCTAGGTGCTTCAAGGCAAGCCCCCTAGCAGCAGAGATGGTAAGGTGATCAGAAACCACTAAAAACTTCAAGACCAGGGCTAGAGTAGTGGATAAGTGAGGTGTAATCAGATACTATATGGCAGGCAGACCCACCTCTACAGAGCTTCTCACATAACTGCTGGAACAGGGTCTGAATTTCATATCTTACCAAATCATTTCCTCCTCTCCCTCTCCAGAACATAAAACAGTTGCTTGACTGGGGTCATAATTCCAAACCAAAGACACAAATCACATGACCTTCTCCACCAACCTACCCCTGCTCCCCAATCATACCTCTTCATGTCAGCAAATTTATGTCATGACAACTTTGGCTACCGACAAATTGGCAGCTAAGGTGGCTGTGAGACTAAGATGGTTTGGAGTTTGGGGTTTGTTGTTTGTTTGTTTGTTTGTAACTATCTAGCCTCCTTGTTACCTCGAACTATGTACCACATTCAGTTATTACATATCTAAGGAAATCATTTTATTTTGGGCCCAGGGATTAAACTCAAGGTACAAGAGTTAGTATTCTGCCAATGAGCTTTACCCCCAGCCCAGAAATTAGTTTCAAAAAGACACTTATTAATGTTAATTGCCAAATTGAAGGAAGCTGTGCTACTTCAATGCTGGCTCAGCTAAGGGTTTTCACTCACCCTGGAGTTGTTCTTAAAGTTACAGACCACAGGGTGTTTCTCCAGCCCCATTCAGGAAAATAAACTAAAACAACACACCTAAACTCCAATTTCTCTTGGGAAGTAAAGCTTATGTTTCACAGAAGGCCTTTTAGGGGTAGCAGGATGGAGACTAGTTTATGAGTGATACATGCATTTGGCCCAACATCAAAAGAACCACATTTCCAGAGTTACCCTGGCAGTCCCCCCATTCTGAAAAGCTGAGAGTCTATTTCATGCTTGGTGACCCGTGGGGCCTGAAGGCAAAGGGGATCACCAGCAAATCAATCGCCTTCCTCACTCTCTCATACCATTTCCATTCCTTCTCCTCTAACGACTCTAGCCAAGTGTCAAAGGAAGAGAGAGACACCTTCTAGGTCACTTTTCCCCCTGGGAAAGCCTAAGGAGCAATGCTTTGTTTTTGTCTAGGCCACTCTGACCCTACTCTCCAAAATGAATCTCAGCCAGGCCTTCTGTTTTTCCACATCACTAATAAGATTCCTTTTATGGTCTTGTGAAAAGCCAGAGGGGCTCCGGACTGATCCTCCAGAGGATGGAACCACCTGCTGTCCCAGTCCCCCTAAACTACAAATACAGTTCAAGGGCAGTCAGTCTTCACAGTCAGCTTGGGCCCAACCAGATTTAAAGGTGGCCAAGGTCTTTAGCTTAAAGTTCTCCCTAATAGGGGATTAACGGACAAGACAAACACTTTGTAAAAGTGAAATCCCCCAACAGAAACAGCCCTCAGATTTCAAGAGAACTTCATATAGGATAGTTTTGTTTTGAAATAAGGCCCTTTTAAAGGCATGTTTTTGATAACTGTCTGATCTTACCCACGGCAGAGGGCACTTCCTAATGCCATAATGCTAGCTCTTGTAAACGCGGATCCTAAGAGCCTCCCTGGGCTTCCCGCAGACCTAGCCAGACAGGCTTCCCTCCCCTCCAGGAGTTGCTAATCACACAGCCTGAGTCCGCGGATAGGAGGCAGCAGAGCGCACCCCAACAGAGCACGTGGCGGAAAGCAATCCTCTGGGGCACCGAGCTTCCCCCCACCTCTCCCTCTGACTTACCACCCACCCTCCTAGAACAGGCTGGGCCAAGCCCCAGTCCTGGCAGTGAGTCACACCTCCTGGACAGCGGGCACACCCCCAACATTTCCCTTTCCTCCCCTTCTGCAATCGCACCCATCTTCCTTCCACCCATTTTGGGATGTTGCAAGGGCCTTGCTGCAGGGTCTGCCAGCTGGGCCCGGACCTGGAGCTGCTCAGCAAGAGGCAGAGGGTTATGAGGGTCCATGCCCTTGCACCCTAAAGCACTGCCTCCAAGCCGACCGCCCCTTCCAAGCCCTGGCACGGCCCCCAAAGGGCTTGCGGGGGCCGTGTGCCCGCCGGACAAGAGTTTGCGCCCGCCCTTCCCGGGGAAGTTTGCAAACACAGCTGTTCCAGAGCCCGGGAACCGCTGGGAGCGAGGCCACAAGGGCTACACCGCGCGGGGGCGGGGGCAGGAAGAGGCCGGCAGGGGGCGGGGGTTCCTGGGCCTACAGCCTTGCGCGGGCCCGGAGACTCCTCCACCCTTGTCGGCCGTCCCGGGGGACGTAGAGTCCAGCCCGGAGAGCGCCCTTGCGCACACCAAAATCTCCCCGGGAGCAGCGGGAAACCGGCTCCCCCCACACCCTCCAGGAAGGACACACCCGCCCTCCGGGCCGCTCACGGGAAGGGGGAGTGTGCCAATTTGGACGGCATTCGCAGCCCACAACTGCACGGAGTCGCCTTCCTCGGCGCACCAGGTTTCATTGGTTAAGCAAAGCGATCACCTACAATGACCTCCTGGCTTGGGCTGGGCGGAAGGGTGGTGGGAGTTATTCCAGAGCCGTCAACTTGCAAGTTTAAACCGGTCATCCTAGGAGCTTTTCCCCACAATCCCCTTGGGGCCCCCACTTTTGCAGGCTAAGCAAGTAGCAACACGGTTGAGACGGCCGGTCCTGACCTACCCAGGTTTAACTATAGTCTCAGATCCCCGACCGCCACCCAAAACGCCTCCCCAATTATCGCCAAACTTCAAGCCAAGACCCTTTAAAATCTCTCTGGCAAGGGAAAGTAGGGCTCGGCCAGAAGCGGTTGCGAACCTCTGCCCGACTTCCCTCCAGAGTCGGTCACTCACCGGCCAGGCGAAACTGAAAGGCAGCACGATGCGATTGCGGTCGTTTCCGCGGCTGGCCTTGAGGTTGAAGGTGTTGCCCCCGATGACAGGCGTGGACCCTGAACCGAAGCTGCAGGGGCCTCCGGCCGTGACGCGGGATTGATACTCCTTGAGGCACACTTTGAAGTACGTGTCACACTCGTCGCGGGTACACTTGCGGTCCCCAGGGTTCCGGGAGCCGCCACAGCAGTTCCCGTTCTGCAGCTCTCCGTTCACGTTTTGCATGGACAGGATCTCCAACTCGAACTGACCCGAGGCCCCGCACACCTGAAAGTGAGGGAAAGGACTAAGGTCAACGCGGGAGAAAACTATTTTCTTCGAGGGTGGAGGAGCCATTCCCTCCCCGCCCGCCTGGCGCGTCCTCTGCACCAAGTGAAAATAATTTTGCAAAACTAGGTTCAAGAATTCAACATGATTTCGGGGGCATAAAATGCACAAGTGCGAGGAAAAAATCCGACGACTGCCTTGGGGAAGGTTAAGAGTTGGGCGAACGCTCCCTGCTCAGCCTGGAGGGGTCATCCTTCCAGCCTCGGGGCTCCCCAAGGGAAGCTGACGCTCTCAACCCAGGTGCAGCCTCTTGAGTGCAAGGGCAGGGCTAGAAAGCCAGGCGCCCAAGGACTCAGGGGGCCGCTCTCGGCGCTCAAGCGCCCGCGTCCAGGGCGCCTCAAGGGGAGAGAGAGGACGGCAGGGAGGGAGGCTCGGCAGAGATTCCTACCTTGGCTCGCAGGGCACACAGCAGGGCAAGCAGGAGGCTCAGGGGGCGCCCGGGCCGGCCGCGCGTCCGTGGGGACCGCATCGCTGCGCCGCGCGCCGCGGGCACTCGGGACGCCGCCGCTGCTGCTAGCGCTGGTGCTCTCGCCGGTGCTGCCGTCGCCGCTGCCCCTGCGGCCGCCGCGTCCCGGCTCTAATATACTCCGCCGATTGGAGCATGCACGACTGGAAAACAACACCACTTTTCAAAAGCCCTTTCAAGAGCGGCCGGTTCCAGAAGGCAAAGAGCCCGGCCTCCTTTTATTATTCTGATCGCTTCTTTGAGGCGCTCCCCCTCCTCTTCCACCTCCCGGCTTTCTTTCCTTCTCTCGCGCTCCCCTTCTTTTATTATGATTATGCGCAGCCTTTTATTCCCTTTCAGATCAGCTGCATGGAAAAGGGGGAGGGAGGGGAGAAAAAAAAAAAAACAAGCCTAGCTCGCGGGCCGGCTGCAGGTAATACAATGACGCGTGCCCGCCTGGCTCTCGGAGAGGGACCCGGAGAGCCCGTCTGGGAGCAGCGGCCCGGGCTGGCCACCTCTACCCAGCACGCCGGGGAAGGCGCATGCGCGCTTATTAATATTCATGAGGGGCGTGACCGTTCAGGACACTCCCCTTCCCTCCGGGTTGATGGGGAGGGGACTGCAGGGAGGAACTTGGAAAGGGTTGGGGTTTTGGGACGCGCTCCGCGGCTTGGACTCCAGGGGCCCCAGGCAGACACCCCCCCCGCACCGCGCCCTTGGGACCTTTGGGCCGGGCGGGAAGGGAGAGCGTGGGGAGGAATTTGGACAGAGCCATTGCTCGGCGACGACTGGGGTGCCTCCAGCGGTGCCCGCCCCCTCGGGCGCCCCAAGCCGGGTGCCTATGCCTGCACGTCGGGGCCCCAGGTGTAGGCGCCGCGGCGCTGCTTGAGCGGTCGGAGCGAGGCAGCTTCCGCCTTCCGAGCCGCCTGCGTCAGCTGCGGGTTTAGCCCCAGGAGGAGGGCCTGCCCGCCCGGAGCCCGGCCCGCTTCCCGCGAGCTAGCGAGCCGCCCAGAGCGCTCAGCTGGCGGCGGTAGCGGCAGAGGCGGCGGCGGTGAGACTGGCGCACTTGCCGCCGTCTGCTCGCCCCGCGGAGGCGACCTAGGCAGACGCTACTGGGAACTTTGAAAAACTTTCCCGGAGCCAGGCTTGCCGCAGATTCCAGGGAAAGCCTCGGGCCTCAGCCACTCCCTCCCAGATCCGAGTCTGTGGAGTCTCGGAGGACTCCCAGCTTCCTTTCCAAACCGCGCCAGGGCAGAAACTCGGGGAAGCATGGGGAAGGCGGCGGGCACTCCGGGCCTCTCTGCTTAGGCTTCGCGATGGGCAGTCCCAGACGCTGGTGGGCTTGGACACCCTTCCCGCCCCGCCGCCCTGGGCGGCAGTGCTGGGATTGCACCTGTAGGCGGCCTCCGAGCAGCTCTCTGGGTGGCAAGAGGTGGGCCTGGGAAAGACCGTCTCACCACCGTCGCCAGCAGAACTTGGCTTTTCTAGGGCGGCAGTGGAAACTGATGCCATTATGCACCTTTAGGCAGGCTTCGCAATTAACAGCGACACTTCTAGTCATAATCAAGGTCAAAGGAAACCCGCGGGCTGGCTGAAGCTTCTGCCAGCTCCTTTCCCAGAGCGTTTGCTGTTGTATTTAAGGGAAGCGCTTTAGGAAAACAGATTTCCATTAAAGGGTGCACGGAGTTTTAGCGTTATGTTGGGTATGCCCTGCAGAAAAGCTTCACTCTGAAAAAGGCCAGTTTGGGGCTCAAGCCTTCTTGGACTGTGGGATGTGATGAGCTGCAATAGGTTGAGGGAAAATAGTTTCCCACATGCTGTTAGGAGATCATTAAAAGGCAGGTATTTGTAAACTTACTGCATTTGACAAGAGACTCAATTTGGACAATATTTTCGTGCCAGATACCATTGTGGGGAGAAAAAAAAAAGACAGCTAACTGATATCTCTGGTTTAAATCTTACCAAAGACAGTTTAGGAATCTTGACATTTTTAACAGCCACGAAATGCTCCTGAGGAAAAGTACTTTCTTAATCGCAATGTGTCCTATCTTGATCATTCATGAGAGAACTAATCCATAGTTGGGGAGGGACAAAGCCAAAAGTAGAACAAGCCTATAACTGGTCATGTTAGCAGCTGGCTTAGGTAGGAGTCAAAAGGGCATTTTTCTTAATTGCCCAGTTCCCCTTCCAAAGTTATCCTAAATACAAGTCACCCAGCTGTAAACTGTAACCTTTGTAAACTTTTCCCACCAAAGTTTCATCAGTCTTGTGGGGGCAGTGATGCACCCCAACTGAGGAGGCTGAGGCAGGAGGATTGAGAGTTTAAAGCCAGCCTCAAATTGAGACACTAAGCAACTCAGTGAGACCCTGTCTCTAAATAAAATACAAAATAGGGCTTGGGGATGTGGCTCATTGGTTGAATGCCCCTGAATTCAGTCCCCCTACCCACTCCAAAAAAGTTTCATCTGTCTTCCCCACTTCCTATCAATTCCTTTCTCACCGGCACCCCACAAATCTCCGATGGAATGCTCAGTAATGGTTTTAAAGCAAAAGACTAGTGCTGAAAAAACAATTCATAAAGCCTAAGTGGTCTTAAAATGCATAGTCCTTGGAGCTTATGTCTAAGCCTGTTTTAATTCTGTGTCCTGTGCCCCACACACCCCTCAGGAAGAGGGCTATGGAGCCAGGTTGAAGAGTTTTTACCCAGACACCTAGTTTAACCAGGAAGGTCTACCTGAGGCTTCACGGGCCTCTATTTAGCAATCTGGACTGTGCGGAAACTGGGTCAGTTTCAGGCCAAGGGTGAATTTAGCCCATTTGATTAATAGAAAAGAGAATGTAGATTTCTGAGGGGTTAAAACCACCTGATTGGCTGGATGTGGTGGAGCATGCCCATAATTTCAGCAACTCAGAAGGCTGAGGCAAAAATTCAAGGCCAACCTCAGCAACTTAGCAAGACCCTGTCTCCAAAAAAGAAAAAAATAGGTGGGTTAGGGGATGTCCTGCACATGTGCCTCAATGGCTAAGCAGAGCTGGGTTCAATCCGCACACCAAACATCAACAACAAAAAACACACCTGATCAACCCTAACAGAGACATCCAACCACTAATGAAAGAAACCCAACATTCTAATCAAATAACAATGTCCCTTGCCTTTTCTGAGCCTGGGAACCCACTTTTAGAGAAGACAGTTGTGGGTTACAGGGGATTCTTTTGAAATTTTTCAGTTGGGGCTCTTTCAACAAATTGGGACTCCCCCAAAAAGCCAATCACGTTTCCCACAACAGGCACTGGGTGGAAGGTCTGTCCTCCACTTCCTTGCGGCTGGTTCTCAGCCACCTCCCTGGAGAATGGGGAACTGCTGCTTGAAGAGCAGGGATATGGAGATTCCCCTGGCTAAACTGTAGGCTGCCTTTGTGTATCGCCTTCCAACTGTAAGTGAACATTCCAGAAAAAGTTCCTATGCAAAAATGCCACTTAGGCATCACACCCACACCTGACAGAGGGGAGAGACTTGTAGTCAGTTACTGTCTACCCTGTCTTCCATGCTCACCTTATAACCATCTGGAGTATCTTTAATTTCAAAAGGTAATGCCTTAAATCTTTTTCCACAAAACGTTCCCCATCTATATTGAGTCTCCAACAAGCAGCATCCTGAACCCCCAAAGGGCTTAATAAGAGACATTCTAGAGCCCTGCATGATAGCATATGCCTATAATCCCAGCGACTCAAGAGGGTGAAGCAGGAGGATGGCAAATTCAAGGCCAGCCTTGGCAACTTTGTGAGACTCTGTCTCAAAATAAAAAGTGAAAAGGACTGGGGGTGTAGCTCAGTGGTAGAGCAATTGCCTAGCATGCAAGACGTTCTGGATTCAACCCCCAGTACCATAACGACTGTTGCATACAGCAATACAGATGCTCAAAAAAGATCTTGCAGAGTGAAATAAGCCACACACAAAGACCACAACTTGTATGTCTTTAATCATATGAAGCTCTAGGTCAGGCAAAACTAGTCTAAGATGAAAATAAAAAAGTCAGAGTGGGGCTGGGGATGTAGCTCAGTTGGTAGAGTGCCTGCCTCACAAGCACAAAGCCCTGGGTTCAATCCCCAGCACTGCAAAAAGAAAAAAAAAAAATTCAGAAGAGCGATTTTGTAGGGGATGGGAGGACAGAGACTGGGATGTATTTAAGGCTTTTCTGGGAATGGGGTGGGGTAATGTTCTGCATCTTGATTGGGGTTTGGGTTACACAGGTGTATGCATTTGTCAAAATCATTAAATAGTTCATTTAAGATCAGTGTATTTCATTGTATGTTAAAAAGTCAAAAAGGATGGTAAACAAACACTCACTTCCAGTTATTTATGAGTACAAAAGCTTTTAGGGGCACTTGAAATTTACGACTTCAAAACGTGTACAAATTAGAGAGATTAGAAAGGATGGCAAAGGAATAGATAAAAATTGCTTAACAAAATAGGAAAGTGTTAATGGTAGAATCTAGATAGTATACTGGTGTTTACTGAAAAATCTTTCAAACTTCTCAAGGTTTGTCAATGCTCAATAGTTATTGATGTGCCAAGTGTTGTACAGGGTGCTGAGAATATGGTGGATGATGTGCAAATATTTAACTTAAGATCTACAGAGAAAAAGTATACTTATAAGGATTGGTAATGGTGTAGACTGAGGTAATAAACAAATAGAACACAATTTCTTATTCTTTTTCTACCCAATTCTTTCCTTCATTCCAATTAGCAAGAAAGGTCCAAATTATAGACAAGGGATATATAAAATGGCCTTCAAAATCTCCCTTTTTTTTTCCTGGTTTGAAAATTGCAGAGAATATGCAAGTTCACAAGTCCAATTCCATGGGTATAGTATCTTTCTGTCCCTTTTCTGCAGAGCCAGATTGTTTTTGTGCTCTTCTCTTGTCCTACTACATCACCACCTCAGAAACTTGATTAAGCCTCCAATAAGCCCTGCCCAAAAAGCTTTCCAGAGAAGCATAGCATTTGAATATACAGCCATTTCTGTGCATTCCTCTCATTCTTCCACATTAAAAGAAATTCTGCATGAAGTCCATCACCTATGGTCTACAAATTAGATGTTAAAAATCAAGCCAAAGTCACAGCTCCCAAAGCAACCATAACCAGACCACAAGTTTATTCATTCAAGCATAAATAAAATAGATCCAGCCATTTTTTTTTCAAAGTTTCATTTTATGTACACAAGAAAGCTGAATTAATTTGTTTTTGGAAACCAAAACTATGAGTTTCTTGCATCATCAAGAGTAATTTTGTATGAGCTCATTTTAAACCTTGTGTTGTTGGTTTTGCCTTGAGCTCAGATATTTATAATTTTGCCCTCCCTGCCTCAATTCTGTCTCATGGTCACTATCAATGTGAACAAAGCTATGTGTCCATATCTCCTTTAGCACACCAATCTCACAAAGTGATCAAAAACCCAACATGTAAAATCCAGGAACCATTTGAGACTAATGGGACTAACATCCTTAAGATCAAATGTGCTTTGTGATGTTTTATAATTTTATTGAAGCTGGGGAAAAATATCCCAATTATAAAATGTACATTTTTTTAATGAGAGTCATTTTTGAAAAATAAAACCCTAGGTGAGGTTACTGTCAAATTGACATTCTCAAAACAACTGGATATGATTCACTAACCCTCCTTTTTATGGTGTTGATGTAGAAATTTGTCTGATTTGTGAATGGCACCTGAATGACTTGATCCAAATACATTCTGGAATAGTTAGTAGTTTTTTTTTTTTTTTTAAAAACCAAATCAGTCCATTTGTACAATTGACCAAATTAAATATAAGAATTTTCTATAATTGTAAAGTATGAGCTCTTACTGAGCTTTTGTGTCTTCTAAAAGGCAATGGAAATGACACCTCCAGCAGCAGGTAGCATCTGGAATCTACCACAATACAATGTACTTTCAGAACATCTTTTCATCTTGGTTGCACTCAGCTTTTCCAAACAAATGCAAACCCAGATTTGCCTGCAAATCTAAATAACAACAAAAACAAAGTAGTTGTTGGAACCTAAGTTAAACATATAATTTGAGAAAATTTCAAAACATGTAAATGTGAGAATCAAAGAAAAGCGATTACACTGACCAATGGCATGAAAGCAATGGGGTTTCAAATCACAGTATTGCACATTTGGGTTAATGGTTCTCAAATGACAAGACAGTGTCTGTGTTTGCCACTTCTGTTCTCAAGCTAATGGTTTCTTTACAGATGGCCTCCTCTAAATTAGAAGTTATTAAGAACATCAACAGTGGATGATCACAATACTTAGGTTTAATTTTTCACTTGGAAGGTAAGTAGTTGTTTCATTATTGCTTTATAATAAGCACTTAAAGATCATTAAATAAAAAAATATTAACTTGAGTGCAGGAATATATGCCATGCCATATTTCCAGATCTTTAGATATTAGTGAAAACATAGGTTTGCTGATACACATATTTTTACAAGTCTCATTCAGAAATGATTTCAGAGCCCTAGCAAAGATTCTTTTTCCTTTTGGAAATAAAGCTAAAGCATCAAAGACTTAGAATGACCATGAAGGAGAAAGCTGAATTTCCAGAAGGTGATTGTTTTATGCGCTGAAGTGATGATATTTTTTAAAGGCAGATGAAAACTAAAGAATTCCAACTACACTATTTCAGATTAGTTGGCAGAAATGCAAGTGAAAAGGAGCTGAGGGCTTTACTTGATCACACATGTAACATGTCTTACTGCAGTTTGGCTATTAAGAAGGGTAGGACCCACAGTCTGGGGTTGCATTACTAGAAATGTAGAGATCAGTAATCAAGGAAAACCCGTAGCTTGGCATATTTTATTCTAGCCTTAGCACATTGGAGAGCTCTGTCCTGCTCTGGGCACTATTTTTATTATTATTATTATTATTATTATTATGCTGGTAAAAGTACACATAACATAAAATTAACCACACTATTTTTTTTTTTTTTGGTTCTGTAGTGTTCAGTACATTCACATTGTTGTGCAACAATCTCCAGAACCTTTTCATGTTGCAAAAATCACACCCATTAAATAACTCTGTTTTCTCCTCCCCCACCCTGCAACTGGCAACCACCTTTCTACTTTCTGATTGAATTTAACTACTCCGGCACCTCATATAAGTTATTTCATACAGTGTTCGTCTCTTGTGACTGGCCTATCTCACTTAGCATAATGTTCTCCTGGCTCATCTGCTATATCGTGGGTCAGAACTCTTTTCCTTTTTAAGGCTGAATTCCATTGTAGGTATAGATCACATTTCACTTATCTTTTCATTCACTGATGGACACTTGCATCTACCTTTGGGCTATTGTGAATAATGCTACTATTAACATGGGTGTACACAGAGATCTGAGACCCTGCTTTCAATTTTCTTTTGGATATGTGCTAGTGCACCACTTTTAAGAGTAATATTGACCAACTGGGCCATACCCAGAACAGGATGCGGAAAAGTCTGAAAATGCAGACCTTTAAGCAGAGAAATTGAAGGACCTGGAAGGGTCCAATTGGAGAAGAGAGGGAAAAAGGCACAGTAACTATCTGCAATGTTGGAAGGTTGACTTGAGTGAGAGGGAGCTGCAAATGACAGACAGGCCGCAGTGAACGGAGGTTATAAGGAATTTGATTTTGATTCAACAGAAAGACAAACTTTGTTTACATAAGAGCTGTTCCTTAATGCAATGACCCCCGCCCCTGGAAAATAGTGAGTCCTTGCCATTGAAGGTAATCAAAAAGAGGTTGCTGTGGGTCATTGTCAATGGCAGGAGAGGGAGATGCTCTGTCCTGAATGGAAGGTTGAACTAAGTGATTTTCCAAAACCTAGAGTGCAGGGATGCAACTCAATTGACTTCTCAAAGATTAGTGACACAGCATTTACCAACTAGCTTCAGCAAAGAAGTCAGCTCTCCATGTAACAGAGCTACTTATCATAGCCTTGGTCTCATTACTTTAGCCCTTACTATTCTGAATGCAATCTGAGCACCAACTGCATTGACATCACCTGGAAGCATCATAGAACTTCAGAATCTCAAGCCCTGGTCCCAGACCTTCTGAATCAGAATTTTCAGCTTCACAAGATCCCCAGGTGACTTGTTTGCACATTAAGTTCTTAGAAATCCTGACCTAACGCACACTGAGTACAGAAATCTAGAGTTAGGTGGAAGTTATCAAGTGATCTTTCCACTTAGTTGTCCCAGCCAGTATCGTCCATGGGCAGTCAGCTTCTGACTGCAGGCACATGAGCAAGCCCAGCTGAGATTACCCTAATGAATTCTAATTAGTGGAACCTTCCAGATAATCCACACACTTGGGAGAAATAACAACTGGTTTTTTAAAGTCCAGTCTGCAGCTGGTTTGTTGCACAGCACTATTGTGACGATAGATAGCTGACGCAGCCTCAGTGGGTAAAAGAAAAAAGCAGAACCACAAAATGTCAGCTTGCAACCATGCAATGAGTGATAAGTGTCACTAGCCATCTTTCGTGAACTAGAAGTAGCCTAGGGTAACCAAACTTAACAGCCTCCATTTGAGAAAACAAGCTAAGATGTGAATTAAAGTGGCATTATAGGAATCATCTTACATCTGCTCCAAATTATCTGAAGTTACTTGCAGACTCCCCTAAAACAATTCTGATAGACACTCTTGTAACCAACCTCTATTTAATCTAATCTCTGGATTGACCAATGTTCCCCATCCTTGCTTTAATAGACACTGACTATTCTCCACTGTGTGGAGAACCCCAGCAGTTAACAGGCTGAGTAATCATGTTCTTGTAAAATGCTATTTCAAAGAGTGGTGGGATGTTAAACTTTCCAATATTTGGTTGGGTGGGTTCTGAAACCTGTATTCACCAGTTGTACTTGTAACTACATCACTTAAGGCAATATTACATAAACTGATGGAATATGAGTGCTAAAGGAAAGATGTTGCTTCTTATGCAAACTATGTAGAATATAACTTGATGAAAATAAATGAACAGCTAAAAATAAATTCTTGTTGAATAAATGTGACCAAGATAATACTAAAAGAACAGAAAAAGTCTGAAAATAGAGATAGGATTCTGCATTCAGATTACTCCATGTAATTCAACTTAAGGAATATAAATTATAAAATGTGTTATAGATATGATGGGAAGCAATACTAGCAACAAAGTTTTTATCTTAGAGCAAAAGATGGGCAAATAAACATCCACTTACGTTTTATGTTAAAACACTTTTGTGTCATGTTTCCATGATTCCATCTTTAATCATTATTTTAGATTAACCAACCAATTACCAATGATGAGTGCATCACTTACAAACATTTTATTCTATTAGTCGAGCCTGGACCAGTGCCTGGCATGCAACAGGCACACTATTACTAGTTGCTATATGAATTTGTTGAATAAATCAGTTGCAAATTGCTGGCAACATGCATCACTAACAAATGAGACTTGTTTTCACATACCCATGTGTTTTAATGCTGACTTTAAAAATCAGTAACCTAGACGCTAAAGGAATGTCTTAGTTTTCCAATAAACTTCTCTAAATATTGCTTCTTTATAGCTGGTTTTCAGCAAAGGCCCAAACTTCAGATCTTGGGCTTTACTGACTGTTGTAGAAGCAGGTATTAGAATCACATGGAGGGCTTGTTAAACCACAGATTGTCGAGCTCCACCAGAGTTTCCATTTGGTAAGTCTGAGGTGGGACCGTTCAAACAAGTTCCCAGGTGGTGCTATTGCAAGGACCAATTTTGAGAATCACTAACCTAGTATATCCTGAAAATAGTAAATTAGCAAGGTCATCTGCCTCTGGGAATATGGTCACTTGTTCACCAATTGCAGGAGCATGTGATTAGAATTGACAACAATCTATTCTGCCCTCCTCCTTGCTACCAAAATGAAAAGGGAGTCTAAAATTACAGCGAAAGCAACTAGAAGGCTCAGGAGTTTTAACCCCTGCTGCCTTCACACCTGATACTGATTTATTTTCCTTATTTACATATGAAATTCATTTTATTTTAAGCCTTAACAAATGCATGCACCTTCACAATCAGGACGTAGGACATTCCGAGCACCACCACATCCCCTTCTGCTGCCTCTTGGTATGCAATGCTCCTCTTTGTCCTATAGCTCTGCCTTTTCTAGAATGTCATATGATTCAACAAAATCAAACAATATGCAGCCTTTGAGTCTGGCCTATTTCCCTTAGCATAATGTATTTGTGATTTATTCATGTTGCTGTGTGTTGTGTATCAATAGTTCCATTTTTTTTTTATTGGCATTCCAATACAGGGATGTATCACCCTTTGTTTATCCACACCCAGTTGAGAGATCTTTGGGTTGTGTCATTTCTTATTGGTTATGAGTAGAGCTGCCATAAGCACATTTACAGTTTTTTAAACATAATTTTTATTCTTAGGTAAATACCCAGGAGTGGGATTGATGGATCATACAGGAAGGGTATGTGTAACTTTACAAGAGATTGCACAACTATTTTCCAGAGTGTACCATTTTGCATTCCTGATCTCAATGGATGAGTGATCTTTCTGAGCTGCATGTGCCACACATGCTCCCCAGAACCCCAACCCTCTCTCTGGACACCTTTCACTTCAGGGACTTCAGGGATGATCTGCCAGGAGCGTGAGCCTCCTGGGAGAAGGCTGAGGTCAGAGGTTTGGAGAAAGCCAGAAAGGCTGGGCTTACCTCCCCCGACCCCTCCCAGCCTTTAGACCCATCTGTTAAGGTCTGTTCGGTGCCTCCTTGGAGGAGGCACTGCGCCCACCTCTCTCCCCAGCAAGTGTGCAATCCCCAAATACCACCCTCCCGGTTTAGGCTTTGTTGCCAGATAATGTGACTTTGAAAAGAAGCTTCACTCCTCCCCCGTAAAGGAGGCTAAGAAAGGCTCTCAGATCAATCCTCAGCAGATCCTTTATTCTCTCCATAGAGCAGCTGCCGCGGCAGCACCCCGCCCCCTGCTCTGCCCCCAGTGGAAACCTGAAAGCTATTCATATCATTTAATCCTGTTGAAAATCCTCTCTGCTCTCTCTCTGAGGTGCGGTCGGCCGAGGTAAACCTGGGCTTAATTCCTGTGTTGGGAAGGAGATGAGAGGTGCCCTATGACATGACAGTCTATTCTAAAAACTGACCCTTCCCTGCTCTAGAAGTTGCTGGTCACCATCCCTACTGGAGGGTGGTTTATCAGTCTGTATATCATTCCGCTTAAAGTTCTAAGTCTTTTACATTTTATGGTAACAATGCAAAGAAAAACACTGAGACTTTTACCCTGTTGCCAATCATAGCTGCATACTTTGTTTGTTTGTTTGTTTTTTTGGAACCAGGGATTGAACTCAGGGACACTTGGCCACTGAGCCACATCCCCAGCCCTATTTTGTATTTTATTTAGAGACAGGGTCTCACTGGGTTGCTTAGGGCCTCGCTAAGTTGCTGAGGCTGGCTTTGAACTTGCAGTCCTCCTGACTCAGCCTCCCAAGTCGCTTGGATTACAGGCGTGCGCCACCACATAGCTGCATGCTTTTGATACGCTCCTGCCACCAAGAAGTGTGAGGGTTTTTTGTTTGTTGGTACCAGGAATTGAAGCCACCGGTGCTTAACCACTGAGCCAGGTCCTTTTTTATTTCTGGACAGGGTCTCTCTAAATTGCTTAGGTCATCGCTAAATTGCTAAGGTTGGCTTTGAACTCGCGATTCTCCTGCCTCAGCTTCCCGAGCCACAGGGATGCCCCACCTCTTCCTGTGAAATGTAAAATTTTTACAGCTGAGCTCTTCAGGAAATTTGGTCTGGTGCGGTGGTGCATGCCTGTAGTCTCAGCCGCTCGGGGGCGCTGAGCCATGAGGAGCCCTAGTTCAAAGCTAGCCTCAGCAATTTTGGAAGACCCTGTCTGTAAATAAACATAAAACGGGTCCCTGGGTTCAATCCCTGGTACATAGGAAAAAAAATATTGGACACATCATAATGTGAAATCTACTCACTTTCTTATTCCAGAACTTCTTGCTCTGTATCACTAGCCATGTGCCCTTGGACATACTCAAGTCTTTCCAGACTGAGAGGACTCCGGTATGAGTTTCCTAGTTCCTACAGTTCCAGGAAAAGCAAAAGAGGGTAGGAAATGTCATTCACACTTCAAAGAATACATTCCTTCTGGCTTGTTTCAGGGCCTAAGCAGTATTTGGAGAATAAATGATCCCAGGTGGTTAATTAAGGATGACTTCCTTATAGGGAAAATTATTATAAGAACCCCATGAAAATCTCAATCCCCTAGCAGGCAATATTTATTAAACTTCTACTAAATGTTGACTGGTTCAGAAGGCATCCAAAAAGAAACACTAATGCACAGATTATCCTGGAGGGCTTTGTAATCATAGGGTATGTGGGAAAAAAAAAAAATCAGAATAGTAGCAGGGATGTTAAACTTGTAGTCAACATGCACAACTTTAGCAGCACATTGGAATTACCTGGGGAACTTCAAAAATTATTGATGCCAGAGTACCATCTCCAGAGATCCTGATTTAATTGGTCTAGGCTGCAGCCTGAGCAGATTTTTTTACATTTTCCAGTGTGTAGTCAAGGTAGAAATTCACAACTCTGACTAGACAAACCATGTAATAGACAAGGACCCATCCCATGTATGTCTTGTGATGCAATGGTCAGGAATGTTGGGTGAGAGAAGCTTTAGGACACATAATTACCCTGGGATGTGGAGCCATGTTGAGAGAGAAGCTTAGAAAATACCACTTTGACTTTGCAAGTGGAGAACTGGACTGAATAATAGAGGAATCAGAGAATGGGAGTATTCCTTAAAAGAATGTGTTTATTGTGGATGACACTTTCCAGGTTAAGTTTTCTTTCACAATTATTTTGTCTTATAAATACAGAGGCAATAAAGAATAAAACTCAAAGAATTAGGTTAAATTTCCAGTTTTGCTATTGTTTAATTCTGTAATCTCTAGAAACTTACTTAATCTACGCCTCTGTTTTCCCATCCGTAGAATGGAAGTAATAATAGTACCTTCCTACTCCGGTGGGTAGGAACATTAAATAGTGTATGCAAACTACTTAGCTGTGGTAAGTAAGCTTTTTGCATATTTGAATTGCCTTTGCATTATCATTCTCTGGTTAGCATTGCTGTTGGTATGGAATTGAGACCTGTGGTCAACTTCAATAAAAGGGTATACAGGAAGGAGAAATGAGTGAAGTTTATTCTGAATTAACAGAATAGGGACAAAAAAAAATGTAAAAATATCCCAGAAACTAAGTCCAAAAGGAGGTCTTAGAAAACATGATTGATACCTTGGTGTTCTGAGATGCCTCATTTATTTAGAAAAAAAAAAAAATCTGTGTTTGTCATTTAATCGGGGACTTGGGTAGTAGTTTATATATAAAATAGTTCAATTAAAAACTTGAGTTGATTTTGATTTGCAACAGAAAAAGAAGCATCTAGGAGAGTAGTAACAAAGACGCTCAGATGACGCTTGAGTCTGCAGAGTGGATGGTGGTGGGGCTAGATCAGAAACAGTGAGAGAATGCTGTGTCCTGGGATGAGTGAATGCACCTGGGAAAGAGGAGTCAGCTGATTGAGGAGGAAGAGGATACTGGTGTGTGTGTGTGTGTGTGTGTTTGAGAGGCACTTGATAGGTCATAATTAATACTGTTGAAATGGCTGTTGAGGGAAAAGTCAAGTCAAATTTGAGGAGGCTGGTGAAGATCTTGCTCTTATCTGAGGCCCTTCTTTGACTTTCTAGCCCTTGAACCTACCTCTCCTTTGCCATGCCACAGGAAAAATGAGAAGGGTGGCAGGAAGCATCCAATGTTCCTCCAAAGATCAAAGGTAACATATCCTTGTTGGTTTTATGACTTCAGACCCAGGCACAGGTAGTGATTACCAACCTCCCTTTCACTCTGAGGTCCTGGACACCCACCCTCTTCTACCTGCCCTTTTGCAATTTACCAAGTCCTTCCAGGCCAGTCTCTCAGAGAATTCTCTGAGATCCCTCTAACTTTGGGCTTGTCATTCATAATTAAGCACATATAAAAATCACCTTGAGAAATTGTTGCAGAGATTTGGGTTCCTCCCCTTAGGACTGGACTCAGAACATCTGGGGTGGAGCCCCATAATTTGCTTTCCTGGGTGTTGTGGCGGCAGCTGCTGGTGCACACACTGAGTGGCTTTGAACTAGTCGCCTATTCCACCTCCCCCAGCCCCACATCCTTGAGTGTGGATTTTTGCTTAGGAGATGGGATTAAACCTGAGTACATTTTCTAGAGAATGTTATTTGTGATGCTAGCCTCAGAAGCAGCTTCTGGGGAGAAATTTATTAGGAGGATTCAAAATGTTGTTTTGGAATTTTGTATAAAATGAGGTACTTGAGCCGGGTGTGGTGGCGCACGCCTGTAAATCCCAGCACTTAGGAGGCTGAGGCAGGAGGATCTCTAGTTCAAAGCCAGCCTCAGCAACTTAGCGAGGCCCTAAGCAACTCGGTGAGACCCTGTCTCTCAATAAAATACAAAATAGGGCTGGGGATGTGGCTCAGTGGTGGAGTGCCCATGGGTTCAATCCCCAGTACTTGATGTCAGTTCTTCCAAGGAGACTTACCATTTTCTAGTGTATCTCATGTAAGCACACAAGATTTGAAGGTATGAGAAGGTCATAACATTTTGTAAAGTTTTTTTTTTTTGCTGGGGACTGAACCCAGGGCCTTGTGCATGCAAGGCAAGCACTCTACCAACTGAGCCATCTCCCCAGCCCACATTTTATAAACTTAAAGTCTGCTTGCCAATGTCTTTTTTTTTTCCTTTTTCTTTTTTCTTTTTTTTTGTACCCAGGGGATTACTGAGAAGGAACACATCCTTCTCCTAATGATTTTTTTTTTTTAGAACTAAGGGTAATTTTTCTTATTTTACTCATATTTTTATTGGTGCACTATAGTTGTAGGTAATGTCATTACATATTTGGACGGGCACACAGTAAAACAGTATAATTTGGCCAATATCATTCCTCAGTATTTCCCCTTTCCCTTACCTCTTCTCTCCCCCTGGACCCTTTCCTCTACTGATTTCTCTTCAGTTTTGATGGGATTCCCCCACTTTCTTTTCCTTTTTCCTCTCTAGCTTCCACTTATGAGAGAAAACAAATGACCCTTGATTTTTCTGAGTTTGACTTACTGCGCTTAACATAACGTTCTCAAGTTCCATCTGTTTTCCTGCAAATGACAATTTCATTCTTCTTTATGGCTGAATAAAACTCCATTGTGTATTTATACCACATTTTCTTTATGCATTCCTCCTAATCTTTTTTGACAATCTTGCCTACTCTGTCGAGCTTCCTTTGAAGTTCAGTCTTGAAACCAAAACTTTCGGCAAGGGATCCTTTTGTTTGTACTTGATTTATCAGGACAAGATTCTCAATTTAGTCTGATCCTACTCCACTTTCTTTCTGGATCTCATAAATAGCTCTTATAACATATGTAGATGTCTCTTTTAGAGAGCAATATGTAATCTGAATATTCTGCCACAACAAAGCTGGCCTAACAATAGTCCTGGGTTTCTTTTCCCCTGCTTGTGGACTTTGGGGTTTGGTTACCAAAAGGGACAGAGGGGTGGTGTTGGCTCTTGGACGCTCAAAGTTCTCCCAATGGATGACCAAATTGAGAAATCAGAGCAGCCCTGAGTTTGGTGTCAACAAATCCATCTAAATTGCTATTTGGGTTTTGGAATTGCTTGACTGGTTGTCCAGCCTCTCTGTGGAGTAGCCTCATCCAACTGGTCCTGTGTTGTGGACTCGCCACCTGTCCCAAGGCAGTCTAAATGCAGTGAGGCCTAGTGTCCTTGCAAAAGGGGTAGTTCTTCAGTAACAACTGGAGTTTATTTTGATCTCTATCTTTTGAAGCCAGAAACTGTTCATGTGTAACTTTAAAGAAAACTTTTTTTTTTTTTTCTTCCTAGAGCAAAGCTGCAATTTGAAGGCAGGATTCTATTAAAAACAGACAAATAATTCCCATTCCTTCCTGGTCCTGCCTATTGTTTTCCTAACTTTGTTTGGATTCCCAGATTGAATCCTTCTGGTCACCCTCCAAAGAGAGGGTCCTGGCCACTACTGTCCCATGAGGTTGACTGTCTTGTAAGGTCCTTGGGGAACACATCCTGTTTCTGTGTCAAAGAGGCATGGGGAGGATGTGGGGGAATGTCTCCTGTCTTCCCCATTCAGAGCTCTTTTATTTCCTTTCTATGTTTTGTCTATAGATGTTTTCAGTCTTCCTAAGAACTGTTCCTAAGGAGAAATGTTGGTCCAGAGCCAATAACACTTATAGATAATAAGTAGTGGACTATGGGGTTGGTTTAGGGAATCTAGGACTTTATTCAACAAGTAAAACAACCCCGTATTCATCAGATGTAAACATCCAAGACAATTTTCTGATACAGTGTACTTCTAGATCCATTTAGCAGATGAGACTTTATGTGTACCACATGCTTCCATATAATGGAAGCCATTCCTGGTCACAGGGCCATGGCTCCTTTTCCCAGGGAGCCCCAATGTGCTCAACAAACTTGCCCATCAATCAGAGCTGAGGTGCTAGTGCAACCTAATAGTCATCCCCAAGTCAAAAGTTGACTTTTCTTTTAAAATGAACATATCTTGAAAATGGAGACAGTGAGGATTGTCACCTTCATGTGATTTGATTTCCCCCCACTAGGTCCACATGGCTTTGTGGACTTATATAGGGAGAGCTATGCAGCCCCGTTCTAGATTTCCTTTCTCTGTGGAGGTTGCACGTTCTTACCAGTGAATGCAGATGGATTTGGTTATGCACATTGGTAAGCTTGAGAAAATTCCTAACTGAGAAATAATGAGAAAGGAAACAATTTTTTTCTTCTCAGTCTAAACATGAAAGAGCCACTGCTGATTAAATATATCTGGTTAAAAATCACTTCTCTTCAACTTTAAACTGAAACTTCTGAAACTTCTTTCCCAGAATATTCCAAATACAAACGGGCAAGTTGTATTATTTCCAAGTTGCCTTTTCCTAAGGGAAAACTAGTGATGTCCCAGACTGGCAGACACAGAGCTCTGAGCATCCTGATAAAGATAGGAACATTAGGCTAGCAAAAAAATCCAAATAAACAGATTTTCAAACAAACCAGCTTTCCTTTTGGTAGCTGAAAAGGAAACCCCACATCCAGGAGGAATGCAGATCAAAGCGAAGTCTACAAATGATGCAGAAACACATAAAATAACAAACAAGCCTGGTGGGAAGAGGGAACTTTTTGTAAAAGAATAGGCCTCTTCATATTACACTGAAATTGAATGCAAGATTGCAAGCAAAGATACATGAGTTGGGAATACAAAGCTATAGTTTCTTTCCCCTTTTTGGGGGCTGAGGGTATACCTTTAATAGGTCACTCTGGAAGCCACTAAAAGCAACAGACAAAAGATAGGCCCCTTGTTGGAAATCTTGCCTAGTTTACCTTTTTGCAGTTACCTTTGCACCCCACCCCCTTGGTACAGAGTGGAAAGAATAATTCATCCATTTTGCTATAAAAGTGGAACCCAATGACCCTGGTCTCCTAGACATTTCATGTCAAAAGCTGAGTCTTTTTCATTCTTGAAAACCTGGTTCTATTTACAAGTGTTCTCAGGTGAGATACATATTTTAAATTGCTGACATGACATTTTATTTCAGAGGCTGTCCTCCCTTGGTTGTTAAAATTTATTTGGGCTAAACTTCCAGATGGATCATAGGTAGCAAGGTACAAAACCAGTCTTGCAATATTTTATCCTGGGAACTAAGCCCATGTAAATCATATCTGTGTTGATAGGTGCTGAGTGGCTACTGAAGACAGAGAACACTATTGGATGCTGTTACTCACTATTTAAAAATCAAGATCACTGCCATTGTTAAGTGTCGTATGCTTTTTGAGAACCATTGGAATGAGTACTTGGTGGTGTTAGAGTTCTCTTTAAAGACCTTGAGGTGTTAAGTGCACGTTTCATTGAGCTTCGAGCTCATATGTTTCCTTCTTTTGGAAAGGGGAACCCACTGTCACTTTCAGGTAATTTTTAGTAACTTGTCTCTCAAAGCAGCATCACCGTTACTGGGGGCATTAACTGGGGGTCTATTCCTCAGTGGAATTTTGGGTCACTGCATGTATTCATCTTCAAATTTATCATGTCCATTGTTTCGTATTCTTCCTAGTATTATTATCACATTTAAAAGCTTTTCTCAAACTAGTTTTTGATGATTGGGAAATGTTTCCATTTGTACTTCCCTGATCACTTATAAAATCCAATGTCTTTATAGAAGGTATTTATTTAGATTTCTTTTTCAGTGAATCACAACCTTTGTTCACTGTTTTTTTTTTTTTTTTCACCATATGGGTTATTTGTCTTTTTCTTACAGATTTGTAGGAGTAGTTTAAATATTCTGGATAGTGATTCTTTATCATTCCAAGCATCAAAAATATTCTTTTCCTTATGCCTTGACTTTTTCCACTACTAAATGGTGTCTTCCAATAAACAGAAATTTTAAATTTTAAGATGGTTTAATTTATTAATCTCCACTTTGGTTAATTGAGGGTATTTTTTGTTTTGTTTTGTTTTGTTTTGTTTTAGAAAAATCGTCTTTATCTCAAATTACAAGTAGAAGTAGGTTCCTCTATATTGTCAACATTAGGCTCCAAAACTACCTGAAATAGATTCTTATGTGTGACATAGAGGAGGGACAACAGTGTAATAATCTGTCTTGCCAGCCTCATTAATACATAACCCATTGTTTTCTCAGTAAGTTACATGCCCCTCCTGTTACATGTCACATTTCCATGTATCCGCAGCACTGTTACAAGGGTCTCTCTTCTGATCCATCTATCTTTGCCTATCCCTCTTCCACTACCATACTGTATTCATCAATATTGTTATTTACAAAATTATTTGATATTTGGAAGAATAAGTTTCTCCATTTATCCTCACTCTATCTTTTAAAAATTGGCTTGGCTATCCCTGGTTTTGCTTTCTATATAGATTTTTAAAAAATCTGATTGTCAAGGTCCATGAAAACATGTATAGACATTTTCATAGAAATTACATGTAAATTATATTTTAATTTGCAGATGAATGCTTTGATCATTTTAAATCTTCCCACTTCGGAACATGATTTATTGCTTTATTTGTTAGAGTCATTTAATTAAGTCCTTCAATAAAGGAGTCATCTATAAACTCCTTGCATGTGTTTTGTTAGATTCCTAGGTACCTTGTGTTGTTTTTTTTTTTTTTTTAACTGTCAGGTTCTGACCAAGAACTCTGATGTTTGCATTTATATCTATGCTCCAAATTTAAAATGCATTAGATGCTAAGAAGACTATATAGAATACAGCTCAGCTTTGGATCTCATGCTCTCCTTGCAGGGCAAAGATGGAATAATGGGAGTACGTGGGAGTTCTATGGTGACATGCCAGTCACCACCAGAGTTAATTGATGCTAACAGGGCAGAGGCAGGAAAAGCCCACAGGGAGACTGATTCATTTGGGAAAGTCCCCTACAAGAGGAATGGTGGAGGGTGAGTAGCACTTTGGTTAAGAGATGAAATGTGTAAGTAGGAAGAAAGCTTATGAACATAAACTCACATATTTAGGTGACAGAGGATCGATGATGGCAAGAGTAAAAATTGTGACCAGATGATGGATGGCCTTGAATATTACAGAAAAAGAGTTGTACTTCATCATCTTCACTCTAGGAAGCCTTCCAAAATTCCATGATATTTCTTTTCTACAATAAGCTATTTTTATTTTTTTCACATTTTTTATTGGTGCATTATATTTGTACATAATGAGGAGATTTGTTGGTGCATATTTATACATGCACACAATATAACAATATAATTTGGCCAATATCACTCCCCAGCACTTCCCCTCTCTCTCCCCCTCCCACCCCTTGGTCCCTTCCTCTACTGATCTCCCTTTGATTTCCATGAGATCTACCCCCACCTTTCTTTTCCTTTTTCCTCTCTAGCTTCCGCATATGAGAGAAAACATAGGACCCTTGACCTTCTGAGTTTGACTTATTTTGCTTAACATAATGGTCTCAAGTACCATCCATTTTCCTGCAAATGGCATATTTTGTTTTTCTTTATTGCTGAATAAAACTCCACTGTCTATGTATACTATATTTTCTTTATCTGTTCATCTATGAATGGATATCTAGTCTGGTTCTACAGTTTAGCAATTGTGAATTGTGCTGCTAAAAACAGGGGTTTGCATGTATCTCTGTAGTAAGGTGACTTTAATTCTTTAGATTGAATACTAAGGACAGACATAGCTGGGTCATATGGTGGTTCCATGCCTACTCTTTCAAGGAAACTCCAGACTGATTTCCATAGTGGTTGTCCTAATTTACAATCCCACCAACAGTGTTAAAAGTGTTCCTTTTTCTCCATATCCTCTCTAACATTTGTTATTATTTGTGTTCTTGATGACTGCCATTCTGACTGGTGTGAGATGAAATCTCAGCACAGGTTTGATTTGCATTTCCCTAATTGCTCAAAACTGCATGATATGTTGAATTTAATAGCTTGACTTTCTACAAAGAGGCAAGTTGAACAGGAAAAGTAGGCTGACCTTGTGCTAAATCCTTTAAACTAGTTTCGATTCAGAACTGGGTGTGAGCTGAGACAAAGCACTTGTTCTGTGCAAAAATCAAATGCATTTCAAGACAAGTCTTAGAGCTAGGATTTAGAGAAGACAACAATTTCTAACTTTAAAGAAAATTGGAGTAATAGGAGCTGCCAAGGACAGATGGACTTAAGTCTAACACACAATATATCCCCCTTTTAAACTTCACTTATTTCTTCACTTATTTCACTTATTTCTGTAAAAAAATTTTTTTGGGGAGATATTGTTTTATGTTATTTTTAGCAGATATATAAAAACAAAAGGAAATTGTACATGTTAATGTGGTATGTGATGTTTTGGTACATGTACACTTTGTGTAATGTATAAATCAGGTTAAATAGGTCAATCCCCTCAAACATTTATCTTTTGTTTATGGTGAAAACATTGAAAATACTTTCTTATAGCTTTTTGAAATCTACAGTACATAACAATTATCTATAGACACGGTACTATATAATAGCATGCTAGAACTTCTTACTCCAATTTAACTATAACTTAGTACCTATTAATCAACTTTCTCCAATGCCCAAAGTATCTTTTTTCCTGAAATTTTCAACGTATTCTTCTTGGGGTTTCTTGAAGCCTATGGTAGCAGTTATGGAGTGATGGAGAAATACAAAAGTGTATCTGGGTGTGTGTGATCCTCATGGAGAAGTCCCCATTATTCTCCTCTGCTGCCTTCCTGAAAAGAAAATTTCCTCCTTAAAACATTTTTTCAATTTCATTATAACTTATGTTGTTTTCTCCCCCAAGAATCATCTATTTTGTTTCCTGGAAGAGCCTGATTGTGGGGAAAAAAGAGGCGTATCTCAGCCCCATTGGCAGTTATACCTTGCCAGTGATGTGGGGATCTAACAGGGATTGAAGCAGAGACGAACACAGTGAACTAGAGGTGTTGCTGCTGGCTGTCAGAGGAGGCCTCAAGTATGTGTGACTTTCTTTTTTTAAAGCTCAGGGGACAGCTCTCTGAAATAGCCATGAAGCATGCTTACAAGGTCCATCCCAGCTCCCCGGAAATCCAAGGAGTTGTCACTTCTTGGGAATGTTGATGTTCCAGGGAAATAGGGATAGACAACTCTGCTGCATGTTTTATTCACAAAACCAACTGAAGGACCTGGGACCCCAGTAGCCTTCACTTCCTTTCCCTTGCCCTGAATCCCTGCTCATTCAGCTATCCTATTTTTTTATTTTTTTATTTCTTTATTTATTTTTATTTTTTTACTTTTACTTTTTTAGTTTTCATCCTCTGTAGTGGGAAAGAGAATCCCTGGCCATCTCACCATGAGAAGAGGGCAATAAAAGTGGATCCTGTTATCTGAAAGATTGCTCTCCCTGTGAGTGATGTCCTGAAAACCACTCATTGGGTTTTTGGTGTCCGATTTAGCCTACCCCCAAAGGATACTTGTTCTGAGATCACATAAGATTCCTGGGAAATAAGAGCTCCAAGTAGCCAGTGATTAAGTGACTGTCTCTCAACTCTAAACTCTCCCTCCAAAGTCCTGCTCTATGATGCTGGGGCCCAGGCCCTGTCCATCCTGTTTTAGCTTTGCCAGCTGTGCCAGTAGGGGGTGCTAGACTGAGACTGGTAGGCTGGAAGTGGAAGGGGGACTTCCTGTTTCCCTGGGCATCTTCTGAGCAACACTTGATGGCTGTGGCAGTCCCAGTTAGTTCCAGTAGCAGCAATTGGTTCCAGTTAGTAGTTCCTTCACCAGTCACTGACCCAGCATCATTATACCCAGCCAGAAACAGCAGCCTCAGCTACCAGTGCCCCTTCCTCAGAAGCCTGATCCAACTCAGGGAAGCGACTGAGTCCTGAGAAAGCAACAGCTGAGTTCAGATCCCTCCCACTGGCCTCTTTTCAGTTAAGAGTCTTCCCTAAGAATCTAAGTTAAATGATTCCAATCTCCTCCCTTTGGAGGAACTTGGAGCAAAGCTGTTTACCTATAATTGCCACTTCCTTGGAACTTTGCATTCCTTTCTTGCTTTTACAATTATCTAGCTAAAACTTTCTGCCTAGTTAACAATTCTTTATACTATATATTTTTTTCTTCAGTCACTGGTGTGATTTCTGACTCCTGATTGGGCCTGATTAGACCAGTGGTTCTCAAACTCCATCTTGCATCAGAATAACCTCAAGTGCTCATGGAAACATAGATTCCTAGATTTCTGATTCAGGAGGTCTAAATGGGACCCAATAACTTGCATTTGTAGCATGTTCTCAAGTGATACTGGTCTCATGTGATCCAGGGGACCCACTTTGAGAATCATTAGGGCTGGACAAAGTATCCTGTCCCTAAATGGATAGTTGCCCTGAGATTACCAAAGCCTCCTTGGAAATAATAGCCTCAAATCAAATGAACCCAATGGACTAATGAGTTAATGATGTTTTAAGAACAAAGTAGGGGGGGCTGGGGATATAGCTCAGTTGGTAGAGTGCCTGCCTCGCAAGCACAAAGCCTGGGGTTCAATCCCCAGCAATGCAAAAACAAACAAACAAACAAAAAAACAAAGTGGGTCAAGGTTCAGGGTGTTATCCCTTTGTCAATGTAGTAAGAAAGAAGTGAAGAGCACACTCCCAACTGTCCTGCAGTTTGATCATTCATGAGATTCCAGAATGGCATGTTAGAGGTTTTCCTGGCATTTTATGAACCCACAGGTCTTGGACAGATAATGATTCAAGGAAGTACATCAAGGTAGTTCCAGGTAAATGAGAGAATCTTCAGATTTGAAATGAGATTTGGGGGTGGGTTTCAGATTTGCCTCTATTTTGTCATGCCAACAAATGGAAATAAACACTCAAAAGTCTATACCTGACCCAGTTGAACAGCTCAATTATTGGTTATTTTCCATACTTTTCTGCTTCAAGCACACTTTTCATAATCTTTTATTTTTTCTCTCTCCAGCATATTCTGGAAGAGAAGTGATCCCAAATCATCCTCAACAGAAGAGAAAGCATATAGCATAAGAGAAAGCTGCTATTGCACATCTTCCCAGTGTTGAGCTTGGGTACATGAGGTGAGGAGAACAGAAGTGGAAAACATGACATTGGGGTCCAAATTCAAGAGGTTACAAACTCTGTGAGGGACAGAAGATGGAAGCACCAAAGCTTATTGAGATATTACTATAGCGTCAGAGCAAACTACCTAAGTCTGAGTGGCTAAAGCTGGCAACAACAGTATATTTATTTTGCTGGGGCCAGAATCATCTGAAAGCTCCTTGCTCACACATTGGGTGGATAATGTTGTCTATCAGCTGAGACCTTAGCTGGGGCTGGTGAAGGGAACACTGACAGGTGACCTTTTCTTGAGATGAGGGTTTCCTCACAGTCGGTGGGTGTCTGGTTTCCCAGGGCTTAGTAGTGGGAGAAGGAGAGAGGAACATCAGGCAGACACTGTCTTTTTAATGATCCAGCACCCTAGGAAGTCACATAGCATCACGTCTGCCATAGTTACTGGTTAGCAAGAGCTGTCAAAAATCCCAGCTCAGATTTAAGAGGAGGGAACACTGATACCATTCCTCAGAAGGAAGAGTGTCGAGGTTCTGAAGAGTAGAAGGGAACAGAAATATTGCTGTGGGCTTTTGGGGAAAAATCTGCACCCCTGCATAAGCCCCTGAAACCATCTTTATATGAACCATTTCTATTCGCCCTTCATCTCTGATGGTGGGTCAGAGGCAGACTCCTGACATGGGACTTGGGCTGCATGGATTCTGTCCCGATCCAGAAGTGAACAGGAGAATGAATATCTGTACCTTTGGATCTATTTCTAAAGCCAGCATCATCATAGACTTCAGGACTAGAACAGGCACTTTTGTCACATGCACCCTTGGGAACCAAGATATCCAGTAGTATGTAGAGAAAGAAAGGAACAAAAAGGGAAAGAGATGTATGTTGTTTGTTGTGCTGGTCCTCCAGCTTTCTTTTGATACCCACTAGATTTTGTAGTCTTGTTTTGTTGTTTTGTTTAGTACCAAGATTGAATCCAGGGACACTTAACCACTGAGCCACTTCCCCAGCCTGTTTTATATTTTATTTAAGGACAAGGTCTCTCTAAATTGCTTAGGGCCTCGATAAATTGCTGAGACTGGCTTTGAACTTGAAATCCTCCTGCCTCAGACTCTTGAGTCACTGGGATTACAAACCTGTGTCACCACATCCAGCTTGATTTTGTTATATGGCATACTTCTTGTATCATAAGGTCCCCTCCCTTTTTTTTTTTTTTTTCCTGGTATTGGGGATTGAACCCAGAGGTGCTCTATCACTGAGCTACATCCTGAGCATCAACCTCAACCCTTTTTAAAAAATTTTAGACAAGGTCTTACGAAGTTGTCCAGGCTGGTCTCAATTTTGCAACCCTCCTGCTTTAGCCTCCCAAATAGTTGGAATTATAGTTGTGTGTCACCAGGACCCACTGTTGCCCTCCCTTTCTTTTCTTAAGCAAGCTTGTGTGGATTTCTATAGTCCAGGTAGATTATGGGGCAGGAGAAAATAATTCTTTAAAAGAAGGATTCCCCTTTTGCCCAATCGGCTGGTTTACACTAGGATGATCCTCAATCTGTTTTCTATGATTTCTGCCCTTTGATTTTATGCTTCTTATCAAGGTGGCCCCACCTTCCCCACCCATATTCCTCAACTGATATTGTAGACTCAAGCAAATATCTGATGGAAATAGGCCAGTGCAAATAAATGAGCATTTATTCTAAACCAGCTAGATTTTCAAGTTTTATTCATACAAAAGGAATGGGGCTTGGGGGAAGATTTCATGAACACATTTTATGAAGTATAGTAAGGTAGAATATTCTGTTGTAAATTCCACTAGGGCTAATTCCAGATGTTCTAAGATCCTTTTCACTGGTCCTGGGTGCCCCTTGCCTTAGTTTCTGTGTGTTTTGATGCAGCATGAACTATTGCCTTCTTCAGAGGTTGACCCTTGGTCTACTGGAGCTGCTTTGCTCATATAGCAAGCAGACCTCTTGAAGTACCTGGGGATTTATGTCTTCCTGGCACAGCCTATAGACCATGACTAATTGATGTGGGTATATGAAAGCTTAGCTTTCTTGTTTCCAGGTGGACTGGAGACTTCAGTATCATTCATCCTCCAGAGTGTTTTGTAGGATGGAGCTGAGGCTGGTACTTTGCCTGAAATTACCACATTGTCCTTGTTCCCTGTTCTTGTTCCTCCATTCCTTTACTATTTTTTCCCAGAAACTCTTCCTTAGTAAGTCACAGGCACACAAATTCTTGTCTCAGGCTCTGCTTCTGAAGAATTCAACTTATGACATGTGATAAAACGTCACACTAAGAGAACAGTCTTTAAAATGATCAGACTTGTGTTCGAATCTCTGCCTACAGAATGGAAATATAAAGACACTGACTCTATTTACTTTTCTAATTTTGTCTCCCTATCTAAAAAATGGTGATAATTACTAACACATGGCTTATTGTAACAAATACAGATTTCATCATCTATAACTTTTTTCATTTGTACAATTATTTAAAAATGTTTTTATTAGTGCACTGTAGTTATACATAGCTGTAGGGGTTCATTTATAACTACATGTGCATGGAATATAATTTGTTCCATTTCAGTCTCCAGTGCTTCCTCTTTCCTTTCCCTCCTTTTCCCCTGGTCCCCTTCCTTTACTCTACTGGTCTTCCTTTTATTTATTATAGTTTTAAAAAATTGGTGCTTTATAGATATACATGAAGGAGGAGTTCACTGCTATATTTATATATGCATTTAGCATAATTTGATCAGTCTCCTTCAGCAGTTCTTCCCTTTTCTAGTCACTCCTCCCTCTTTCTCTAACCCCTTTCTCTACTCCACTGATCTCCCTTCTATTTTCATGGGATCTTCCCACCTTTTGTTCTAGCTTCCACATATGTCATCTCTATATATTCGTAACTATACTCTAATGGGGCTTGAGACAAATGGACCCTCATGGTCCAATAGGATTCGTGATGCAATAGTCTCTGTACTATCCAACACAGTAGCCACTAGTCGCATGTAGCTATTAAGCACTTTAAGTATGGCTAGTGTGAACAAGGTACTGAATGCTTAATTTTAAATATAAATATTGCATGTAGCTCATGTCTATGCTATTGCACAGCATATGATAGCTTAAGTAATAGTAAGATATAGTTAATTTCCTGATTTTCTAATAATTGTACCATAGTAACATAGCTTTGATTTTGGAAATATACATAGAAACATTAGGAGAAAAGGGGAGTCATGTCTGTAACTTATTCTCAAATAGTTTTGAGAAAAAAATACACAAAGCAGTTGTGGCAAAATGCTAACATTTAAAGAATTTGGGTGAAAAATATATGGGAACTTTTTATAGAAAGCAGAAGGATAAAAATCTAAATTTTAGCTGTTGCAATTATTGGAGGAAAATACTTAAAATTAGCCATGTACAAACATTGTTAGAAGCATGAAGGAAAATATTAGAAGAAAACAAGTAAACTACTTGAAAATACTGAAAATGTCCATAAATTCTTCACATTCCATTCTGCATGCCCATTTGCAATATACTTTGAAGGTCTGCCTAACAAAGTCTGTTTCCTCACTTTATGCAAGTGGGATTAGGAATGTGACATGCCTTGTTTAGGGGAATAGTGGTAATATGACATAAGCAGTGAATTGAAAAAATGCTTGTATCTTGGTACTTGCCTTTCTTGATGCTTTTGGAAATGCTGCAACCACCACCATGGGAGCAAGCTTTGGCTAGCCTGCTAGAGGATGACAGACCAAGAGAAAAGACACCTAGCCATGTCAGTCATGCCTTCTCCCCTGACTTAGGTCTCTGTTATGGCTTAGATTTGAGGTGTTCTCCAAAGCTCCTGTGTGAGATGCAAGAATTTTCAGAAGTGAAATGATTAGATTTTGAGAGGCATAACATAATCATTGAATAAATCTATCAATATGGATTGACCAGGTGGTAACTGCAGGCAGGTAGGGTGTGGCTGGAGGAAAGTAGATCATTATGGGTGTGCCTTGGGGGTTTATATTTTGACTCTGGTGAGTAGAGTGCTCTCTCTGCTTCCTGTTGCCATGTTCTGAGCTGCTTTCCACCTTCACACCCTCCCACCATGATGTTCCACCTCACCTTAGGGCCAGAGCTATGAAGTAGACCATTTGAAGTCTGAGACCTCTGAAACTGTGAGCCATAGTAAACTTTTCCTCCTCTGTTGTTCTTGTAATGTCTTTTGTTCACAGTGATAAAGAAAGCTGACTGAAATTACCTTAGATAAGAGATATGAAGCCATCTTTCTCAAAGTTGGCTGTACTAAGATCCTGCTAGTTTCTGTAACAAGTCCAATATGCATAAAGGCTCAAGATGATAGAAGTATTCTCATTTCTTGCTATGTAAAGTTTAAAGCAGTCTCTATCTGATCAATCAGTAGGTAGATCTGCCAAACCAAATTCCTTCTATTTAGTGGTGCCGCCATTTTTGACATGTAGCTCAATTATTATCAAATAGTGGAGAAAAGAGCATAAAGGATCCCATGTGAGAGATTTCATGGCACATACCATAAAGTGACACATATCACTTCCATGCACAGTCAATGGCCAGAACATGGTCATACAACTGCATCTAATTGCATAGGAGGATGGGAGATATAGTCTCCTTTTTCTCCCAGTTTTTTATCATATCATGGCAAAATACATAAAATGATTAAACTGACACATTTTATAAGTGTCTAGTTCAGTGGTATTGAATATATTCATGATATTGTACAATCATCACCAATATCCATCTCCATAACAACTTTCATCTTGTAAAACCAAAGCTCTATACTCATTGAACAATAACTCCCTATTTCTTGCTCCCCTAAACTCCTGGAACTACCATTCTACTTTAAGTCAGTGATTTGACAACTCTAAGTATTTCATTTACATGGAGTCATGCAAATATCTTTTCGTGGTTGGTTTATGTCTCTTAGCGTGATGTTCTCAAGGTCCATCTACCTTGTAACATGTGTCAGGATTTCCTTCCTTTTCAAGGTCGAATACTATTCTATGTGTTTATCTTGCATTTTGCTTGTCCGTGCATCTATCAATGGATACTTTGGCTGTTTCCATGTTTTAACTGTTGTGAATAATGATGCATACATATGAGTTTACAAGTAAGATTAGTCTTACTGTGTGTTCAGGAGGAAGAAGAATCATGTTCTGTGAGCAGCTCTCCTGTCTCTGCCATGGCAGGTGTATATATGGGGTCAGGTATAAGTCTAGGTATATGACAATGAGGATTGATTGGGGCAGTGGACACATGGAACGTTGCTTCTGTGTCTAACAGGGAAGATTCTGGTAATTGTGTCTGTCAACTTTTTGTCACTGTGACCAGAATATTTGACAAGAACAACTTAGACGGGGGAAAGCTTATTTTGGCTCACTGTTTCAGAGGCTTAGTTCATGGTCAGCCAAGTCCATTGATGTGGGCCCAAGGTGAGGCAGAACATCATGGCAGAGGAGCATTGCTCCATTCATGGCAGTCAGGAAGCAGAGAGGAAAAGGGGAAGGGGCCCCAGAGAAGAACAACTCTTCTAGGGCATGTCTCCAGTGACTACTTCTTCTAGCAGGCCCCACCTCCACCTGCCTATAGTTGCCACACAGTCCATTCAGACTAGGATGAATGATGAGGTTGCAGCTCTCATCATCCAATCATTTTACCTTCAAACATCCCTACATTAATCCAGAAGATTTGTGGGAATATCCCATATACAAGCCACATCAGTGATGAATTTGTAAAACAAAAACAATATAAAAAATAATTAAAACTCATCTGCAGGCCAAATATGGCCTGTGCGTTTTAGGTTGCCAATTTACAGTCTCTGCATTAAATGCACATCTTAAATGGGAAAGACCTAGAAAAGAATCACATCATCTGCAGATAACTGCCAGGCCTGCTGAAGGCAGCAGGGTAAAGGGTGGACAGCAGCCTGTCCTCTTTGTAGGCCTTCATCCTGGGGCCCAGGAGGAGCCACAAGGAGATGGGGAAAGGCCTTTTTGCTTCAAGATTTCTAGAACCCTTTCAAAGAAGAAATGACCTTCCATTGCCATATGGAGGCAGGTGGTAAGGCCGAGAAGGATGGGTAGGAAAGGAAAAGAAGTGAAATGGCTAGGTTTGGGGATATCTGGTCAAACCTGCCTGTATCTTCCTGGGGGTCACAAGGAAATGAACCATAGTCATAGTCCCAGCAAAGAAATGATTTCACTGCCAGTCATAGGTGCCAGGGGTAGTTCCTGCTCTAGGACAGAGGCGTTGTAGGTGTCTGTGTGGATTTGCATTTCTTTAACTCTGTGAGTGACTTTTAGGTTTGAGGTTTATTTATTCTAGTCACACTTTAGGTGATTTAGAAAGATAGCAAACCCTGGAAGTAAAAGCCTGCTATTTCCGTACCTTGGCCAGCACCTGGAAGGCAAGGCATGGACGCATATTTACATTGCATGTTCGACCTTAGAATTCGTTGAACATTGTAAGTTCAACAATTTCTGTCTTATGCTTTCACGTCCATCCTGATCAGTCAGAGACGTGTGTATGCAGTGTCAGCCTGTACTAAGCACCATGAAGAATGGATGAATTAGGGACCACACACGTCTCATCTTTGAGAACTTTATAACTGGGGGAAGGAGAGAATAAATACACAATTCTGGAAAAAGCAAAGCAGTGACCAATACAGAGAGGGCATGATGAATGAGAGGAGGTTGGTGGGAATGGAAGGATTCTGAGTCCTAGAGGAGAGACAGAAGGGCATGCCCAGTAGGCCTACGTGAATTGGAGTGGTTTCCTGTAGGTTAGACCCACTCCCCCGCCTCCCCAGTGATTGCACCTAAAGACATAGCAGACATTGCTCTTGTTCATCTGACATACAGGTTATTGATACTTAATTATCTTTAGGAAAATAAAGGCATTTAAAGCAGGTATTTGGGATGTTTTGTTGAATTTGGGGGCCTCTTTTATCAGAGTAGCTTCATTTTCATGTGATGTGAAGGTCACAGGTAGGGTGTGGTCTTGAGGCTGTGATGATGAGGGAATCATCATTGCCTACTAGAAATTTCCTTCCTCTGAAAAATTCTCCTTGAAGAATTTGGTAAAGCCCCTAGGAGTCTATACTCAGAAGCTTTGTGCAAAAAACCCTTCTAAGGTTCTGTTCACGATTTGTGTTAAAAATGAAAACTTTGATCTTTACCCATGATTAGAAGTATTTTTGACCTTTTTCATGGTTATAGTTCCCAGCACTTGAGACTACATTCTCCATTTGGCGTTAGGATAAATTGAGAAGGGAAATACATGCCAACTTTGGACAACATATGATTGTGTATTTTCAGTTATGGTCCAAAGTCACAATTTGGACCACGAGGTTGGTTCTATCCCTTTGCCAAGTTGGGTAAGGAATCTTGGCTAAAAGATGCTTTTTAAAGATGTGGAGTGTTGGACTAGACGTAAGGACATTTGTATTTGGGTTTCTTTGGTGCCACTGTTTGAAAAAGCAAACGCATCCTGGCTTTGCTGTTTCTTTCCATTTTAATGCAGAATGAATGATCTCTGACTCTTCTTACAGAATGTTGTATGGCAAAATCAGACTTCATTTAGAAATATTTAGAACCCTCTCTCCACGTTGGCATGTCTAAAATAATTATTGTTTAATAATGCTACTTCTACCATTGTCACTGCTGTGTGATTACAGTTTTGGCCATGATTATTATACCAACGTCTTTGTTTATTATAAAATGAGATGCTCTTCTCTTGCTGATTGATATTCTTTCCAGACAGACCACAACTGTCCCAGAGAAGTTAAATATGAAAATAATTTATGTCACACTGCTGAGGAAACTAAATACCGAGTGGTCAAGAAATAACTATGTCAATGCTTCTAGGAAACTATGAACTGAAAATGTTACTTTGAGACTCACCAAGTATGGGCATTTCTTGCCACTTTTCACCCTAGGATGGGCTTGAGATATTGATATTCTTTTGATTTACCTGAAATTGTAAATCAGTCTTGTGTATTATATTACCCCTGTGTAGACCCATCTGAAGTTATATACATAAATAAGTATGATTTTGATATTTCTATTATATTTTAAAGGGTTCAAAATCTTTCCTGTCACAGATTTTGGACAAATATGAAATAAGTTTAGCACCAATGTCTTGTATGTCAACTACTTTTTAAGAAAACATTTTAATTGACAGATTATAATTTTACATATCCATGGGGTACAGGATATTTCAACACAAGTGTTCGCTGCATAATGATCAAGTCAGGATAATTAGCATACTCATTATCTCAAACATCTGACACTATTTTTAACACCTCTCTACTCTCGGTTTCTTTTGATAGACAAACATTAAAAATTTTTAAAAATGTCTAGGATATACAGACAGACTGAGTTAGTTAAAAGGATATCAGCCAAGAAGCCACGGACAGTAGATCGCAGGTGGCTAGTGATTATGAAGTGCATGGTCAGAATGAGAAGCAGCCATCACCACCCTGGGCTGGGAACTGGAGACGAGTGCAGTAATGTGATTATGGTAATGATTCAACAAGTCATCGTCTGCTGCCTTTGTTCACTGTAATTAACTTTTTGGAACTGCGCAGCCTCTGTCTTTGGGCTCATCAGCTGGCCTAGCTTTTGTGTCCCCAGTCTGTCATTTCTTAGGAGACTCTAAGTGCATTGCTAAATGAATTCATTGCTGGAACAAAGATTTGGTGGTCGAATAGAGATGGCTATCTTTTGTTGTCAGACATTCAATCCCATATAGCAATCCAATTACTTAAGCTGTTTCTATCAGTCTTATTAGGACTGGCCATTCAGGCCAGCTAGAATGCCGATCGCTGTGTCTTGGAAGAATGTGGTGGAACAGATTAGTGCTTTAATGAGAGGCTTTCTGAAGGCCAGGTCTTTTCCATTGTATATATATCGAGATCTAGGAATCATTTTTAGGCGAGGGCCTGGAGTCGCTGTTACAAAGACTGATCAAAGGGTGGCTGGAAATCTGTACAATTGCTTGAAGAAATTTTATGGGTTATAAAATATTGGCATGGGTTCTGTCTGTTATGGGCTATCTGATGAAAATCTCTGGTAGGCTGGGAAAAGGAAATTGCTTATTGGCATTTATTCTGTGGGATGGATATCTTTGGAGTTTGCATTTGAACTTTTTCTTCACTGTGCTACAGGTCAAATTCTGTACTTAGTACTAACATTCCAGGAATGCAGGCTGCACAAAATCAACATAAGCCTTGCTCCATATTCTGCTACCCGGAAAAACATATTGTGAGAGTGGCTCAGGCAACGGTGAATGCAGGATTGCTGAGAAAAGATAGCAAGGGTGGAGTAAGATTGCAGTGGTTAATGTGTAGAAGTTGAAGCCTGAAGTTAACGTGAGAGTGGGAGGGAAGTTGGAAACCACTCGGGACGCTCTTGCTGTGACTATTGAGAAAAGATGATAACTGCTTTCAATGCTCAAAGAAATAATATCCAGTTTTTGCATATTGTGCCTCTTACTCTAGAAATGTTTCCAAATATCAGATACACAGATTAAAGGAAGCAAGTTACTCATAATCGGAAGATTTTAAGTAAATAGAAAAGCTTTTTTTAAAAAGCCCCACTTATTTTAGAATCTTTTTAACAGACCCAAACCTGCCCTTCACTCAGATTCAATAATTAATCATAGTTAAACTTGCAGCTAAAACCCTAACCTTCCTGGACCAATTTCTGACTTCATATAATTTCATTTGTTGCTATTATGCTCTTAAAAGAATAAGAACTCTTTAGAAAGCCAAAAACTTCAACAGCATTATCATCTGTAAGACTATTAATATAATTATAATAGAAATTCCTTAACATCCACCAATATTTATTTAGTGAAGTTTCTCATAAGCAAAAGTTGTAAAAATATTTGACTGATTTTTATTTTCAAATGCATTTGTGGTATGAGATATTTTAGATAATTTTACATCATAAGTGTTCTACTCCCAGGATGTTTTTGCTCACTTACAGCTATGTAGATTTATTTTGGATTCTTAAGGATACTGAAAATTTGAATAAGAATATATTACATTTAAATGGGAAATATTTTAAAAATTAACCTTTTGTTAAAAAAATCCTTCCATGGGTATATAGATGCCTTGGTCTTTATGTTAGCATTTGTAAGACAGTTGGATACATTGGTGATAAAGAAACAAACCTAACTGGTCCTTGAACTCAATTCCTTTGACCTCAGCATTGTGTTCATTCTCCTCACCCTTGATGTTCACTCTTTGTCAATATAATGATCTCTCTAAAAAAATTACATTCCATTGACTTTGGAATTAGTCTGAGATTCAAATTCAGAGGATTTGGTGATGGATTAAAATAGTAGTTTGTGAGATAAAGGATGAATACCTTCAATACGTGCAGACAAGGGTAACAGGTTTTCTCTCATATGGAAGCTAGAGAGAAGAAAAGGAAATAAAAAAGGGAACCCACAAAAATAGATAGGAGACCAATAAAGTAGCTGAAGAGGACTGAGAGAAAGGAGGGGAGGGCATGGGGAAGGATTGGGGAACAAAATCTACCAAATTATGCTATGTTTATATATGAATATAAAGGAATCCCACTTCTATATATAATTATAATACATTAATTAAAATAATTATAACAGTGGAGAGAAGGGACTTACTATGGTAGCACACTTCTGTAATCTCAGTGATTTGGGAGACTGAGGCAGGACGGTGAGTTGGAGGCCAGCCTCAGCGACTTAGCAAGACCCTGTCTCAAGATAAAAAATAAGAAAAAAAGTACTGGGAATGTAGCTCAGTGGTCAAGTGTCCCTGAGTTCAATCCCCAGTACCAATATTGAATTCCGCTTTTATGTTTAATTATAATGTACGAATTAAAGAATATGTGCTGCCCATTTTCTAAAGGGGAGGATGAAAACAAGGGGAAGGTTCAAGCTATCCCATAAGTTAAGCTAGTTTTATACCTTATGCATCTGTGTGGAATAAATACCCAAGTAAAATCATAACTGAAATGAAACAAAAAAGGCCTCATTCAAGTCATGAGTAGTTGTGTGTGTTGCACATCCATGTGTGTACGTGTCTGTGTGCTTGTGTTGCAGGTGTGTACGTCTGTTATGAGTATATGTGTGTATATCTGTGTTTGCCTGTTTGCCTCTGCTTGTGTATGTTTATTTGTGTATATCTGTGGACATATATGTGTGAATGTATGTGTCTTGAATGAACGTCCAAGAAATGAAAATAAGTCTCCCTTGGACTGTCCTAGTACTGTGCTCATTTCTTTATAGGATAAAACCACAGAGCTAGCAAATGCAGAATTCTGGTTTTTACTGAGAAATGCAAAGCCACTGGTGCCTGCTTTCTTTTGTTAAAAAAAAAAAAAAAAGAGTTGGAAAGGTCATCCAAGATAGGAATAAATGGAGGCAGAGGCAAATCAATGTTTAACTTGGAAATATTTTTCAGTTAATCATCTCTGACTGCTCACACTAAGAGGGCACTCTTAGAGTGTTGGCAGACTCGAATTGGAAGCCGCTAAGCTTTTATTAAAATGACCAAGTATCAGGATTTATACAATCAGAAATCCTGATGCACTGTAGGTTTAACTTAAAATGAGTGGGAAACCTTTTGCAAATAGATATCCAGAGATATTTTGACATGCAGACTTGTGTTTCCAAGTATGAGGTTTGTGATACATAGGACTTTTCTTGTGTCAGGGTTATCATAAAATCTGGAGACTGGAGACCTATACCTGGTAGGAAATTTGTCAAAAGGTGTGTGGGAAATCTGTGTTAGGATTTCTTTTCCTGTTTTCACTTCTGGTATATGCATATATAAAATACTACATAACATAGTATCTTAGCCTGTGGCTTTTTGGATGGCAATTTTGGTTGTTTTACTATGAGGAATCAATTTTTCAGGAAGTTATGGAAACCTTATGGGACCAGTATTTGCTCTAATGGGCAAACAGACATTTTTTTTTTCTTTTCTGTGCTTGTGGATGGACAGCGATGGGGATTTACTATGATTTTTGCCAGGCTTTGTTCTTTATTCTGTATGGGTAAAATAATTATCCTTCACACAAAAGGAGTAACTCTTTTGGCCTTTGAATATAATGTGCCTATTGCATTCATGTAAAGCCAAGTTTGTAAAGAGATTCTTAGTCAGAGCATCACCCTTGACTTACAGGCATTGTGCTATGCCCTGTTGAACATATGGTGTGGTTGCCTGCAGCCCAGTGCTCTGCGAGTTCCCTACACCACGGCATTGCTTTACAAGCAGACAGTGATACAACTGGTGCCAAAGTTATGAATATTCTAGGAACCCTGAGATGTCATTTTCCTTATGAGACCTGGTCTCTCTAACAATCTGATTCTCTGTACACAAGACAGCTTGTGATGATTTAGTAGGCGTAAGGTTCAGCAAAGCTGCATTTGAATTATTAGGAAAAGTCTTAATTTTGGTTTTGCATTTGGGGAGCTTTAAAAGACCTGATTTGGAGTCCTTTTGAGGAATTCACATACACCAGATGCATTTTATAGGAAATATGATAAATACCAGATTACATGGATCTCCTTTCTCATTCAAAAGAATGCATTCTGTATCTTTTGTGTTCTTTTAGGATGAATGAACAAAAGCCCTGAAGGAACAGTGGAGAAAAAAATCCTTTATTCAGTTTGGACTTGGGTCTTTAATTTTGTGATGCTTTTAAATAATGTCACTTTTTATTTTTATTTGCTATTACATTATTTAGGGCTTGGTTTTAGTTCTCATTTTATACTATCTCTTTGGCCATCACCTCAGTTCACCAGTGTTGGGAGAGCTACGGGACTTTGATAAAAACCAGTGAAACCAAAAGGTGTTTATCCGCTTGCCGTGGGTTTATCTGCCACAATAACATGGAGTTTCCTCCTCTGCAATGATTGTCTATCCAGACTCTCTCAAACAGAGGACAAATAGTAAGGACTTTGCTTTAGGCATCAGCACCATGAAATAGCAAGCTACCCTTAATCCCATGGCCCAATACAGTAAATTCTATCGCTCTTGGGTCAGATGGACAGCTCTTCTGATCTTGGTCAGGCTCACGATGCATTTTCAGCTAGCTATGGGCCAGACAGGGAGCTCTGCTTATCTAGATGGGGTTCTTTCACATGCTTGATGGTTGGCTGACTATGGGGTTGTCCACAATCATCTTGAATGGGACATCTGAGATCTCTTGCAAGCAGTTTTCCACCCTCCAGAAGGTTACTCTGGGCTTGTTCAGATGGTGGTGACAAAGATCTGGGTGAGAGAAGCATGCAAAACTTCTTGAGGCCCACACTTGGAACTGACACACTGATGTTTCCACTGCAAAGTTATAAGCAAGTCACAAGATCAGCCTGGACTCGAAAGAAAATAGACTCTTCCTTTTGATGGCAGGACCACAGAATCACACTGGAGAGTGGGGACACACAGAAAATTACTTGGTATCATCAATGCAAGTGATCTATTGTATCTTAATTGAGAAATAATCTTCAAAGGATTTCTGCCCAGGTCCAATTGCTGAAGCCATATTTCTTAACATGTGATCTACAGTTAACTCCTGCCTCAGATTCACCTGTAGCACTTGAGGTGTCACAGATCTACTGAATTAGAATTTCTGGAGCTGAGTCTCAGAAAACTGCATGCTAAGTCCCTGCCTCACCTCCGACCCCAGCTCTTAATAGTCAGGTTTGAGAATCTCCGCATTAGATTTTCCTGCTCAATTCAATCATTGTAACAAGTAGGTTCAGGTAAGAAAGTATTTATTCATATATGGAAAACTGAAATTAATTACAAAAATATAGATGGGCTATTCTAGGGAATTGTCTTAAACAAATTTTCACCTTCTCCTGAGTTATAATAAATATAATATCTCAGAGCTACACCAGATTAACCATCAACTTATCCTGGTAGAATTATCTTGGTTGATTGCTTTTGCCCTTTTGACTTTGTACTTATAAGGGGCCGCTAAAAGCTTATGTCTCTCAAACGTGAGTCACATCCTCTTCCTCAACAATAATGTCAAAGTCAACATTCCTACAGTTTCTTTGATGGTATGTGAAATCTACCACTGTGTCATAATCTTCAGAAATCTGTATAGCAAATGTAAGAAATTAATCATTTTTGTACTTAACAAGAAAAGAACACAGATATATGAAAATTATAGGTTTTGTCCAGTATTCATTAGCAGGCAAGTAGGGTAGTAAAAAGGATGTCTTTACAGTTTTAAAATCTTTATCTTGTGTGCGTGGGGGGGAGGTAAAGAAGGTGAGAGAGAAAGTGCATACAAGAGAGTGTGTGCTGGAGAGAAAGAATGTAAGAGAATGTAAAGAGGTTCTATTATTTCACTAGATGCTTCTTTTGAGCCATTGGCTAAAAGCTTTAAACACTTCAGAAGATTCTTTGGGAATCAAAAATATTTTTAATGAGAACTAGAAGCAAAACCAATTTTAAAAAGGCTAGCACTCAAGTAAATGAGTCTCTTTGGTACCAGTTTTTGTTGCTACCAAAGAGGACCAGATTGTCTTCTGAAAGTACTATTGTTTCATTCCTCCCTTCCTTGAAAACGCTTAATGGTGCCAATTGCCTTACTAGATTTGCAAGTTTCAAATATATCAGGGGCTAGGAAAAGTACAAGTAATAGGGGGTGGTGGAGACTGTGGTGAACTGAAAAATGCATGCCCTATTGAGAAGCACTCAAATTCAAATTTTTAAAAGAAAAATTGTACCTGGCCAACAGAATCCATTTGTGGCTAGATTCTGTTCTTTGACTACCTGTGGCCCTCTGACTGGCTGTAGTCAAAACCTAATATTCAGGCATGTAAGATTCTCTATGCCTAACCTAGTGCTGTGAATAGAATAGGATCCTCATTCATTTTTAATGCAGCCAGTTATGGGGGAAAGATCATTAATCTTCCAAAATGTTGGGATTGAATTCTGATTTTACTACTGTGATAATATTATAGCTCAGATGAGTCATTTTATCATCTCTAAGCTGTGTTTGTTTTTCACATGTACAAAGTAGGTAGTGAGTCCTGCCCTGCTCAGTTCTTGTATTTCTTAGGGACAAAAAGTGTCCTTGAGAGCCGTTCCCCAATACAGCAGCACTCGAGTGAGGCTTACTTAGGAATTATGTTGTTTAATTGTATTTAATGTTAATTAAAACCCTGCTTAATTCAGCTCTTTGAAATCTTTAAAAAATTTTAAAGAAAATTTTAGTTGTAGATGAACACAATACCTTTATTTTATTTGTTTTACGTGGTATTGAGAATTGAACCTTGTGCCTCACACATGCTGGGCAAGTGCTCTACCACAGGGCCACATCCCCAACCCCTCTTTGAAATCTTAAGAATGTTTTTGGCACAATTGAATTTGTCAATCTTCTTTTTTAACCATAAGTTTTTTCTCTTTACACACTTTTTTTTTATTGGTGCGTTATAGTTGTACATAATAATAGAATCTGTTGTTACTTATTTGTACACGCATACAATGTAACAATATAATTTGACCTACATCAGTCCCCAGCATTGGCCCCTCCCTCCTTTTATACATTTTCCTGCAAATCACATATTTTTTTTCTTTATAGCTGAATAAAACTCCATTGTGTGTATATATACCACATTTTCTTTGTCCATTCATCCACTGATGGACACCTAGGCTGGTTCCATAGTTTGGCTATTGTGAATTGTGCTCCTATGAACATGGGGGATGCATGTATCACTATAGTATGATGACTTTAATTCTTTAGGATAAATTCAAGGGAGTGATATGGCTGGATCATATGGTGGTTCCATGCCTAATCTTTTGAGGAACCTCTATCCTGATTTCCATAATGATTGCATTAATTATTTTTCTTTTTTGGAGCGGGGATTGAACTCAGGGGCACTTGGCCACTGAGCCACATCCCCAGTCCTATTGTGTATTTTATTTAGAGACAGGGTCTCACTGAGTTGCTTAGTGCCTTGCCTTTGCTGAGGCTGGCTTTGAACATGCTATTCTCCTGCCTCAGCCTCCCAAGCTGCTGGGATTACAGACGTGCGCCACCGCGCCCGGCTATGATTGCACTAATTTTTAATCCCATCAACAGTATAAAAGTGATCCATTTTTTTCCATATCCTTCCTAGTACTTATTATTATTTGTATTCTTGATGATTGCCATTCCGACTGGTGTGAGATGAAATCTCAGTGTAGGTTTAATTTGTATTTCTCTAATTGCTAATTGATATTGAACATTTCATATATTTGTTGACCATTTCTATTTCTTCTTTTGAGAAGTGTCTGTTTAATTCATTGTCTATTTAATTCAAATGTCTGCTTAACCCCATTTATTAATTGGGCTATTTGATTTTTTGGGGGGTGTAAAGTTTAAGTTCTTTATATATTCTAGATATTAATCCTCTGTCAGAAGAGTAGCTAGCAAAGATTTTCTCTCAGTCTGTAGGTTATCTTCACATTCCTAATCATTTTCTTTGCTGTGCCGAAGCTTTTTAATTTGATGCCATCCCATTTATTAACACTTAGTATTATTTCCTGAGCTCTAGGTTTCTTGTTGAGAAAGTCATTATTTGTGCCTAAAAGCTAGAGTGTTGACCCTATGTTCTCTTCTAGGAGTTTACTTAGTTTTTGGTCTCATTCTGAGTAGATCCATTTTGAGTAGACTTTTGTTTAGGGTGAGAGATAAGGGTCTATTTTCATTCTTCTATATATGGATAACCAATTTTCCCAGCACCATTTGCTAAAAAGGCTGTCTTTTCTCCAATGTATGTTTTTTGGCACCTTTGTGAAGGATCAGAAACTGTAGATGTCTGGGTTTGTGTCTGGGTCTTCTCTTCTGTACCATTGGTCTATGTGTTTGATTTTATGCCAGCACCATGCAGCTTTTGTTATTACCGTAGTATAATTTGACGTCAGGTATTATGATGCCTCCAGCATTGCTTTTCGGGCTAAGGGTTGTGATTGTTTAGATATTAGGTATCCTCCAAAAGCTCATGTGTGAGACAATGCAAGACCATTCAAAGGTGAAATGAGTGGGTTATGAGAGCCTAAACCTAATCAGTGAATTTATCCCCTGATGGGGATTAACCAAGTGGTAATTGAAGGCAGGTAGGATGTGGCTAGAGGAGGTGAGCATCGAGGGTGTTCCTTTGGGGTATTTATTTTGTAAGTGGTGAGTGGAGTCTCTCTCTGCTTTCTAATTATCATGTGAGCCATTTCCCTCTGTCACACTCTTTGGCAATGAAGTTCTGCCTCACCTGAAGTCCCGAGGAATGGAGCTGGCTGTCTAATGGACTGAGACCTCTGAAACTGTGAGCTCCCAAATAAGCTTTCCTTTCTCTAAAATTGTTGCTGTAGGTCTTTTAGTCACAGCAGCAAAAAAGCTAACTAAAAGATTGCTTTGGCTATTCTGGGTCTTTTATTCTTTCAAATGAATTTTAACACTTTTTTCTAGTTCTGTGACAAATGTCATTGTTATTTCAATGGAGATTGCATTGAATCTCTATTTTGCTTTTATATGGCCATTTGTATGGCCATTTTAACAGTATTAATTCTCCCTATCAGTGAACATAGGAGGTCTTTTTCAACTTTTTTCTGCAATGTTCTTTAATTTTCATTGTAGAACTCTTTTTTCTCCTTGGTTAGATGTATTCCTAGTTTTTTTGGTTTTGGTTTTTTGTTTGTTTGTTTATTTATTTATTTTGAGGCTATTGTGAATGGACTTGTTTTCCTGATTTCTTTCTTAGCTGATTCATTTTTGGTATATAGGAAAGTTATTGATGTTTTGTATGTTGATTTTGTAACTTGATACTTTGCCAAATTTGTTAAAGCACAACTGTTCTGAAATTGAAATGCAGATCAAATATTTTTGGTGAGAATTTACCTTCTGAATTTCGATGTCTGTAGATGTAAGGTATATACTAGATTTTGAAGATTTAGTATGAAAAAAGAATGTAAAACATAGCAATTAATTTTTATATTGACTATATAATTATTTTTCATGTTGACTCTTCTGGACATATTTGGATTAAATTAAGTATATTATTAAATTAATTTCACCTATTTCTCTTTACATTTTAAGCAATGTATCTACTTATGTGTTAAATTACATAGGTGATTCATTGATTCATATTTCAATTGGTCACTACTGATCTATATGAAATCTTTTAATAAACCATGATGTTACGTATAACTAATTCTATGAGTATGTTACACTGTTTATAAGGGTAGGGATTATATTCACAACCATCCCTCAGTATCTGTGGTTGATTGGTTCCTGGATTCCCTGCCATGGAAACTAAAATATAAGGATGCTAAATCCCTTATATAAAATGGCATAGTAGTTGCATATAACTATGCACATCCTCCTATATACTTTAAATCATCTCTAGATTACTTATAATACTTAATACAGTGCAAATGCTATGTGCTATAGTTTAAAGATGAGGTATCCTCCAAAAGCTCAGATGCAAGAAAGTTCAGAGGTGAAATGATTGGGTTATAATAGCCTAAACCTAATGGGTGTATTAATCCACTGAGAGGGATTAACTGGGCAGTAACTGTAAGTAGGTAGGATATGACTGGAAGAGATAGGTATGGGGGGCATGCCCTTGGGGTATATATTTTGTCTATGGTGAGCAGAACACTCTCTCCTTCCTTCCTTCCTTCCTTCCTTCCTTCCTTCCTTCCTTCCTTCCTTCCTTCCTTCCTTTCTTCCTTTCTCTCTTTCTCTCTTTCTCTCTTTCTTTTCTCTCTGCTTCGTGATTGCCAAATTCTGAGCTGCTTTCCTCCACCACACCTTTCTGCCATGATGTTCTGTCTCACCTTGGGCCCTAAAGAATAGACTGGCTGTGTATGGACTGAGACCTGAAACTGTGGGAACCAAATAAACTTTTCCTCCTCTGAACTTGTTCTTGACAGATCTTTTGGTCACATTAGGAAACACTATATAAATGGGTGCTTTGTGAATAATGACAAGAAAAAAGTCTGTTTGTGTTCAGGACAGGTTCAATTTAAAAAACATTTTATTATTTTTGTTTTTATTTGTTCTAATTAGTTGTACATGACAGAAGAATGCATTTATACAGTTTGATGGATCATACATAAATGGAGTGTAATTTCTTATTTTTCTAATTGTACATATTGATCTGCAGTTGGTTGAATCCATAGATGCAGAACCTATGGATATTTAGAGCTGATTGTACATCATATATCCTTGACCTAGCCCAATGCCTGGCACAAAGTAGGGTAAATATTCTTTAAACATTTTTTGTTGTTGAATGTGTATTAAAATTGTCTTTTTTTGTATTGCCTATAAAATAACTGTTGATGTAAAATGATATCTAAGTTACTTCCCCCTCTAAAATACAAGAAGAGTCATCAGGACAGGACACTGTACAACTTGATGTGACATTCTTTCACTGAGAGTATAGATATGTAGTCTTTTTTGTTTCTGGAGATTTCTGGAATTTAATACTGTATCTTTACATAATATCTCCCATGGAAGCAAGACAAGCACAACAAGCACAATGACAAAATTGACTCATGTTTTTAGACTTATGATCAGCAATAAGGGAAACAGGATTGGCTGTATCAGCATCTACACACTGGACCTCATCATATTGTTTTTATTTTTTTTTTATTTTTAATTAAACTGCTTTTATTAGCACAATCCTCACTTCAGTAGACATTCTTACCTTTGGATCAGAAAGTTGTTTATGCATGTAGATATTCCACACCTTGAAGCGAGAATTTGCCTCTTGGGAAGGAACTTTTTTTCGTGGGGAATGAATTGTCACCTCACATTTTCCATCTGTCCTGAAGGAAATGTTTAGTTTTAAGCAAACATGATAAACCCCAGAGGGGATAAATAATAGACTCCCCTAGCCAGTAGGTTCCACTTTCTTTGATTTCATGTGCAATGAGTACAGTATTCTCTTGATGATTAGCAGATCAGGTTTCTGAGAGTGCCTCTAACTAGGAAAAGTTCATGTGTGTACAGATTGATATAATATATGCATATGTGTTTCTCTTTCCGTGGGAAAAGTTGCAGTGTGGTTTCTTTGCCATATATAAAACTTCACATTTTGAGAAACATACTTTCAATTCATGGAATGAAAGGTGGGAAACCTTACCATAGAGCATAATTTCTTTCAATACAAATGGCAATTTCTCATTTTCCTCTGCTTCTTGCTGATGGAAATTGTAAGGATTCCAGTGTTTCCTCCTGGGAGATTATCTTCTGTTGGCTGCCATCCTAAGTTCTGAGATGTTTATTCTAGAAGCAATTTAAACAAAAGGGGGGAAATGCCCTGGACTAGGGGCTGCATGTAATCATAATGAAAAATGCTTGATATTGAATCAAAGGAATGGAAGATGGTGTCGTGATTTCAGATTTTGACTTTCACCTCTGGGGTCAGGACTCTTTTAGAGAAATGAGGATAAAAGAAAAGCATGTTGTGCCAAAGGAGGCCCAATTGTAGTGTATGTATTTTCACTTTTTCCCCTTTTCATGGTATGCTCACCCTGTGAATGAAGAAGCCTGCGGATTGGTAAGGCAGCCTAAAGGATTTTTCTGCCCTATAGTGTTGTCAGGGAGCTAAGTTTCTGCAATGCAACTTTGAAAAGCAAGCACAGGACCATCAGAGCAAAAATTGATTCAGGTAAGAATCACCAACTGATACTAAATCTAGAGGTGTGGATTCATTAAGAACAGAAGATTTGCCTCATCTCAAGTTATCCCAAAACAAAAAAGGAAAAAGTTCACTATGCAGCTAAGAAATGGGAGAAAATCTTAAGTCGTAGAAATCAACATCATCAAAAAGAGAGAAGATGTGTCATAGGTTCTGAGGTAGGATTCTTAAGGAAGAACAGGTCATTATATAGTGTTCCATCCCTAAATGGGACACAGGAACGTAATCACAAGGAAATATCAGAGAAACCCAAGTGAGGGACATTCTACAAAATAACTGAGAGGCTGAGGGATTTTTTCAGGTTAAAGGAAACTACAGAAAGATGACAATTGAATGGAATGTATAATCCCGAACTAAATCTTTACTAGAGAAATATTTGTCATAAAGGGGATGCATGATGAAATTCTGTATGGTCTGCAGATTAAAGTTAAATTTCATGAATTTGATAACTACTGTGATTATATAAGACTATCTTATTTTTAGGAACTATACATTGAGGCATTATAGAGTGAGTGCATGATGGACACAGCATACAGTGACATGGTTTGGAAATATGTGTAAGTGAGTGCATGTGTGATTATACGTGAACATATAGAAATGGGTTTATTAAAGAAAGTGGGAGCCTATTGAAAAAATTGGTGAATTTGGGGGCTGGTGGTATAGCTCAGTGGTCCAGCACTTGCTTAGCATATGTAAGGCCCTAGGTTCTATACTCAACACTGAAAACTTATTGAATTGTATTTGATTAAAGGGTATTTGGGATTTCTTTGTAGCATTCCTGTGACTTTTCTGTATATATGAAATAACTTCAAAATAAAAAATTTGAAAAATAAAGCTGGTATCCCTCCCTCTCACATGCGTATGTATTTACGAATGGAAAGGTTTTACGAGGAGAGAATTTAGAATGCAAAAATTTGAATATTGGGAGGAATTGCCATGAAAACATGATCTCATAAATATTATTGTAAGTAGTTCTTTTTACAAGGACAGGCTCCAGAAATTCTGTGTCCATCAGAGTAATCCCATTAAAGAAATATCAGATGGCTGAAAAGCTCTGAGAGCCCAGGGTGTAGGGTGATGAAGCCCTGGTTAGATGGTTGATTTATTGGCTGGCTTAACCTGCGTGTTACTGGGAACCTGCGTAGCAGTCAGGGTCAAACCTATGTGCCTGAGTCATCCTTCCAGAGGGAAGCAGGATGAGATTAAGCCCAGGAAGGAGCACATTCACCATCCTTTATGTGTTGTGTTCCCAGAGTTGACAGTTGGCTATACATCTTCTCTTTGTAGACTGAAATATCTGCTGTGACTGAACTCTGCTGTCTCTTGTGAGCACGTGGAGAGAAAGTTGACTCTTCATGCAATCTCTCCCAACCAGATAGTATTGAAGGGTGAATTGAGATTTCAAGAGTACAAGCTTGCTCTTCCTGCAGACTGGAGGCTGAGGTGATGCATCTATAATGGCTATACACAGAGCTCACTAGGAAGAGTAGGGCTTGTTGACCAGCCTATTAGACTGAGAGAGAATGAAGCTGTTGTTTAACCAGTGTAGAGAAAAATCTCAGTGGGATCTCCATTAAGAAACACCTGTAATCTGGTGGTAGACTAACACACAGTTAACTCTTTATACAGACCTTTGCAACGCTCTGGGAAGCACCCTGTGGGGTTACATGGAAGGAAAATTCAGCCCTTTATTACTTAATCACATCACTCCATGCTAGAGGTTTTCATTATCTCATAAAATGCTTTCCAGGGGTAGGGAAAGGTGGTTTGGAGAAATTTTATTGACTTTCCTTGTTTCCAATTTTGTGAGCTTTCAAAAATACTTGTTCCGTCTTTTTATTTGTTGTTTCTATTGAAACCATGACTTTTGTGCAGCATTGGTTCATGTCCAAGATCACTTTGTTTTATTCTAATATTTATATAGTTTTAAGAATTTTTTTTCTGTAAGCATAAATGGCATAAAGGGCTATATAACGTGTATTTGATTACAACAGCAATTGTTTCAGAGTGTAATTGATCAAAAACATAATATAGGATGGATCTGGTTTGGGATCCAGCAAACTTTCAAAGCTGTTGGCTTTAGAAGAAGAATGAGGACCTAAGACTAGGATTTCCAAGTACTAGGCAGAATTTCATGATCTCTTATCAACTCTAGAAAGGGACATCTTTGCTGTCTTTGCTTATTAACAGTTAAGAAAATTTCCTTTTTTTTTTTTTTTTTGTGGTGCTGGAGATTGAACCCAGGGCCTAGTGCTTGTGAGTCAAGCACTCTACCAACTGAGCTATATGCCCGGCCCCCAAAATTTCCATTTTTATGTCAATGGATAGCATTGTTATTTTATATGATATGGGTTGTTTTGAGGGGTGCTATACAAGTTGGAGATTATGGCCTTCTTTGTGTCCCTGAAAACCCACAAAGGAAGTAAAAACAAATGATCAAAAACAGAATGAAAGGTGTGTGTTTGTGTTTAACCAGGAAGAGACTAGATTTGTGACACACCTAGGCTACAGCTCCAGGCTTTCCAGCAAGGAGTTTGATTTCCATGTATATGACTTAAGACAGGTTAATACCAGCTGAAGGTTTCTGATTGAATTGTCTTTAAAAATTCCAAGGCTACAACACAAAATGTCTAGATGTGGGTGTGGGATTTTTAAGGCATAATTGAGGTGGAGAAAAAAGCCGTTTAGAAGCTCTGCAATTAAAGTGGATTATGGAGACCTCTTTCTGAAAAAGGGATGCTAGCTCTCTTTGGGAAATGTCTCCTGCAGGGGAGGCAGGAAGTCTCCTTTCAGAGTAGAGGAAACTGGGAATCATGGCAACTTCTTGAGATGAGGCTGTCTTCTAACACGTTTTCTCACTTGAGCTGGGTGATTTTTCTTGTGAAAGAAGAAAAGAAATTTCCTGGTCACTGGGGTGTTTTGAGACGTGTGTGTCTGTCTTAGACTGGATTTCACAATTTCTTTTGCTTCTAAATCTGTGGTTCTGCAAATGCTTTTTGAGTGTTGGAGGAGTGAACCCACCTGAGAAAGGGAGAAGTGAGCAGGAGACATTCCTTTGCATTTTACCATTTCTTAGCCCACCCTTCATAGTGAGAGCAGAAAGTAAGCTAATTTTTCTTTTCTTTTTTTCTTCTTCATTTTCTGGCAACTGGACAGCTTTCCCTTGGGACTAAAAGCATCAAGTCTGACCCTGTATTTCCTCAATGAAGCAGACTGACTTTGGTTAAAGGACCCAGTGAATCTGCCCTGTGTGAAAGCTAGGTTTACTTTCTTCCTGAAATGTTCACTATTTACTTAATTTCTCTGCATGTGGCTTCCCCCACCCCACCTATTCTTTTAATTACAACAGACTCTGGCTCTATTTTAAACTCTGTCCAGCCACTTACCATATTAAGGAAAAAGCAGGTATTTGTCTCATTCCACAGGTGCTGATTGGTTGTAAAATGCCCTTGTAAAATCTGTTCTTGCTGTTAACCTCAGTTGTATGAAGGAAAAGAATTTGGAATTTGCCAAAATTTGTGGACTTGGGGCAGAGTAGTCATTTCTATAGTCCTGTGTTTTTTGAACTGTTAGAAAAATTTGAGTCCGTAATGACTGTAGGAAATCTTCTAGTGTGTTCCCCTGGCTCTGGGTGAATCGGGCACTTGAAGTGGTCATGCGCATTGCTGGACTTTTCCTGTCTCATGCATCTCCTGGGAGGGAGATCACTAGACTTCTCTTTGTAACCTAATATGATACGTATCAACTTATACATCAAGAATTCATCCTAAAAGCTAAGCTGACATCTTTCTGGACTGACTTAAAGCCAATTTTTGGTTGTTTTCTCCTTGGAGATAGAGAACTTTGATCTAATAACACTCCATATATTACTCAACCACCCTGAGGGGCCAATCTCAGTTCCTTTAACCATTTCTTTTCCCTTCTCTTTCCCAAATCTACAATCTGGTTTCCTTTTCCTTTCCTCTTAGTAGCATATTCTCTAGATATCTGTGGCCCTTAATTACATGCAAAATTTTGTGCTGGGTCTGCTCATGTTTCTATGATTACCTTCTTTTTCCATGTGCCAAATGTTTCTTATGTAGTCAGACTGAGGACATGCATGGTTTTCCTGGGGTAGCGCAGCCCTGGTGACAGTGATGGCCACGAGCATCCTATAGAAAGAGAACAGAAATGAGGGTCGGACATACTCAGATGTATTTTTGTCTACAACAGAAATCAGACTTGAAAATAGGCATGTATTCAATAAATGAGCTCTATATAAGTAAATAGTCATTCCTTTGTCATTCTCCTCACTTGCCATTGTATCTTGATGAATAAGAAAAACTATGGGTTGGGAGGCTGAGTCAGGAGGATCGCCAAGTTCAAAGCCAGCCTCAGCAACTGAGCGAGGCCCTAAGCAACTCAGTGAGACCCTGTCTCTAAATAAAATACAAAATAGGGCTGGGGGTGTGGCTCAGTGGCCGAGTGTCCCTGAGTTCAATCCCTGGTTCCAAATAAATAAATAAATGAATGAATGAATGAATGAATGAAAACTATGGGGACTGAGGGTGTAGCTCATTGGTAGAACACATGCTTAGGCATGTATAAGATCTGGGTTCAAAATCCCTAGTACCAAAAAGTGAAAAAACAAAGGACACCACTTTCTGATTGGGATATTCTGAAGTCTAAAAGTTATCTTCTTTTTATGTCCTCAGAAAAATGCAAGATACTATATAGGAGATTTTTACACTAATGGAACCACCATGCTCTGAAAGAGAATTGGCAATTCAGTTGATCTCCCAATGACTGATATTACCTAGTAGCTATTGTGTCCCTTACAGTAGCGCTGATAAGAAGAAACCACTCCCAGAATGCAGTGGGGCCTTCAGTTAGAGCTAGTTTGGGTGTAACTGCTTTACTTCCTGAAGCTCTATCAGTTACAAATTTGTGGAAACAGAGATGATTAAGCTATTATGGGGACTTTTTTTTTTCCTAAATAATTCATATTATTTTTCCTGGGAAGAATTGTTTGTTCTGAGTCCCTTCCCCTCAGATATGAATTAAATATTGAAAGTTCATTCTATTTCTTCTGAATATCAGAATTCTAACTATGATAATAGGTTCTGGGAACAGGCTGAGTTTTTAGTGTTCCAGTGAACAGGATGTAATAAAAACTCCATAAAGAGCCAACTCTCTGCCATGTATTTCGAACATTATGTTTCACTAGTGGTGATTTTCTATTTTTTAACTATTGAGGGAAAGTAACTTACTATCCTTAGCTTCATTATGCATGAGTCTGAAGTCAATCAAGAGCATCCTTTAAGTCTAATTTTAGTAAGAATCATCTACTCTCAGAATCCCATATTTTAAATCAGTGAAATTTTAGGTTTTGTCTCTTAAGTGATTTTTTTTCCCCCTTTCTGGAAACCTTGCCATCAATTGAATTTCTGCTTGATTTTGGTTTTGCATTGCCCTGGCGGAACGCAGAACCATCTTGCTCAGTAGGAAATGAGCTTGTGAGGGCCTAAGGCCAATGCGCTGATGTTATTCAAGATTTTCTGGTGCAGAAACTGTTCAAACACGCCTGACCATTTGACTGTCAGTCTCCTTTGCCAAGTAACTCATCTAGAGTCTTGGATACTTCTCCTGTCATTTCCCTAGACATGACTCAGGGTTCTGTACTTTCTCATCCACATCAAATAAAGGCTTAAATCTAGAAGAACAGATGGAATTCCACTTAAATGTCTACCATCTCATACCCATGTCCTCTTGCCAGTGGATATAACAATCCCTGGCTATTCATGGCGAAGCATCCCCAAGCCTGACCTCTTTGTTCTCTTTACTTTTTCCCCCTTTTGGGAGGCCACTCTTTTAGAGATTGATAATTTTTTAGACATCCATTGCTCCAGGCTGAGTGCCTCAGTGGGGAGAGATGGGAGGGAAGATTTTAAATCCCCAAATATTTGTTGGCTGACTACTGGATGCCAGGAAGGGAGGTCAACTGAGGTTGAATTGTACATCTCTCATCTCCAGAATGGTGGCAGTAGGGGATGAGACGAAGCAACGTTGCTCTAATTTTGTTGGTGTGCTAGAGTTACTAAGATGGCTTCACATGGCAATTTGAAATGGAGCTCTTGGGATTCAGTCGGTGGTGTCCTTCAGGCTATGGGAGAGAGAACAAAGATGTGACCTTGGATTAAGCACAACTGCATAGTCAACCTCTAAGGCAGGCACTATTATTTTTTTCATATGGGGGGGGTGGAAATTGAGATACAAAAAGCGTAAGTACTTTGCTAAATCAAATGTAACTAGCAAAAGCTGGAGCCAGGCAGTTACATTCCATGAATTGAGAGCCCTTTGCCAGAAAATGGGGCTCCTTGGGATCAGGTTACTAGTACCAAAACCTGAGGAGGAACAACATCTCTCTTCAAAGTTAGTTTCCTACAGGATTTGGATGATTGCATGATATGGGGGGTATGATTGTATTTAATGAGCATATACGTATTCCTCAATTTAGTTTGGAGTTTGGAAACTTCTGTCTTTGAATCTCTAGCAGGTAGTTCTGTTCTTCCAGAAAAGCTCCTATGCTACAGTCTATAAAGCAGAGCCCTGGAGCTCCCCTGGGAGGTTGAGAAGAATTTTCCTCTTAAGTCAGTTGAGTGAAAGCCCCAGCAAAGTGGCATTTTATAGAAGAGGCTCCATCAAAGCCAGTAAAGCTGAGTATAATTCCTTAAATGTATCTTTCTGTAAACAGGGAGGATGGAATAAGATTTAAAAATAACACAGTTGAGTAAGTGAAACAATTGAAGATATGCATCTGATTCAACCAGAATTCAGCAACTGCAACAATATTATCTGATGGAGATTTTGTGTCACATGTTGAAAGCTGGCTTTAAGCCCTTAAGAGGTATCAAAATAATCAAAGTGTTTTCTTTGCTCTTAGCCATCATTGTGAAAGAATCACAAATGGTTGAGACGTTTATATTGATCAGAAACCGCAGTTGGGAAGTGAAAAGTGAGTGTGTTTCTGAGCACAAGGGAGGGGAAGGGGCAGACTGTCATTCCCTCTTCTCTGTATGAGCTGTAGCATTTTCTGTTCCACAACCAGGCTGCATAAAGCTCCCCAAAGCTGCTCTTTTCATATGAGAACTGGGAAAAGAATTCTCAAACTTGGCTGATTGTCCTGATCACTAGAAGAGCTTATTTGAGGTACAGATTGTTAGGTTCTTCCCCTGGAAGTTCTGATCCAGAAGGTCCAGATAGAATATGCATTTTTACAAATCCCCCTAGATAAGTGCCTTGTAATCAAATAGGACCAGGAACTGCAATCTGATGTACATTGTGTGGATGAGTAGACTAAGGCTTGGTAAGGATAATTAACATGCACAATCCTATTCTAGTGGTGGAGCTGAGACTAAAATTTCTTACTTTCACTTTGGCTTTAGATGCAGTGCATTTTTTAATGTCTCTGAGTACATGATAGGCAATTAGGGGTGTCTCTGTGTGTGTGTGTGTGTGTGTGTGTAATGTGTAGACACATAAGGATAAGGACCTATCAGTGGAAGGTGTTACATATTGGATTATTAATAATATCACTGTTGTCTTGAACTATAGTCAGATGAGTAAAACTTTTCAATGTTTAGAGTAAAAATGTTTATTCTATGAAAATGAAATTATTTAGGTGAAGTATCCTGGCAGAAATAAAAAGCACAAAATTGAGGAATAAGATACTCTTTCCAAAGAGTTATTCAATAAAATATTAGAGAATCCCTACTTTGTCCAGGGCTTATGTAGAAATCATACCTGATGTCCTAGAAAACACAAGATAGCAAAGAAGGGTCCTGTCACTTGGACAAGACCAATGGATTGAAAACACTCTCCCAATTAATTGCAGTGGTCAGTTCACTTATGTTTTCTCTCCATTGGATTTGCTCCCTATTGTTTCTTGAGGTCAGGGGCTGTATCTTATTCCTTCTTCTATCCTTGAATGTCTAGTCTGATGTCTAACATGTAATAATGGTGATAATAATGATTCATTGAGCACTTATTCAACTTCAAAATAATCCTATAATATAAGTGTGGTCATAATCTCTATACCCACACATGAGGAAATAGATATGTAAACATTATTCATTTAATAAGAGTGAAGACATGTTATGATTTAGGTATGAGGTGTGCCCCAAGTGTAATGGGTAAGACAATGTAAGAAAGTTTGGACGTGAAATGATTGGGTTATGAGAGCCTTAACCTAATCAATGTATTAATTCACCTGAATGGATTAACTGGAGGGTAATGGTAACTGTAGGTAGGGGAGTGTGGCTGGAGGAAGTAGGTCACTGGGGGTGTGCCTTTAGGGTTTATATTTTGTACCTGGTGAGCACAGCTCTCTTTGCTTCCTGTTGCTGTGTCCTGAGCCTCTTTCTTCCATATGCTCTTCCACCCTTCTGCCTCACCTCAGGCCTAGAGCAATGCAATTGGCCACCTATGGAATAAGACTTCTGAAACTGTGAGCACCAAATAAATGTTTCCTTCTTTATGTTGTTCTCATCAAGTCTTTTGGTCACAGAGATGGAAAAGCTGAATAAAACAAGAAAGCGCCACCTCTGGCATGGAATAGACAAGGAAGTGGTTCAGAACAGGGTGAGATTTTGCCAGGGTTTAAAGAATGGGTACTGGTTAGAAGAGGAAAGGCTGGGAAAGAATACTTCCTAGCAGAAGAAGGAATATCCATGTGCTTGAGAAGGTAGAAAGGAATAAAGGAGGACATGCTTGGGGGTCAGGTGCAGGTTGGTTTCTTTGGAGCAAGGATGGGTCAGGGAGCCTGTGGGAGTTGTGGTTGGAAAGATAATATTGATTGGACCCACGGAGCTCCTTCATGAATGGTCTTTAAACCTGGGCTGGGAACCTTGGTTTTTGTCCTGTCCACATTGTAGAGCTCTAGAGATTGAGGAGGGGAAAAATTTGCTAGAAAACAATGACTGCATCGTGCATCAGGGAAGGTCTGAGGCACTACAGCTTGAAGTATCTGTACAAAGACACATTGGAGAAAGTACTAAAGAGGAGAGAAGACAATGAGCTGGGTTACATTGGATTGGTCAAGTCAGGCACCATCTCTAGCAGGTCATTTGGACCATGGGTATATGGGATGAGTGACAGAATGGAACTAGAGATGAAAAGGATTGTAGACTTTCAAAGTTGGTAGCAAATGAGATTTCTGAATAGAAAAATAAGGAAGAGGAGAAATAGAAGTCTAGGACCAAATCTTGTGTACATGTCCTAATGGGGGTCTGGAAGAGAAAACAGAGAATTAAATGGGCAGTGGAGTCTGGCATGCAATGAAATTTCACATTTATTAAAATTTACCCTCCTATGTAAAATGAACTGTTGAATGTGCTCATCTCTTATGTATATTTTACCAGTGAGTTTTTTCCAACTTTTTTCAAGATGTTTCCATAAAGAAATCTGAAAATCTTGCCAGATCCTCAAACTTAGTATTTCCCAAACTGAAATTGGCTTTTCAATGTCCAAACTTGTCCTACATTCAGTGTCCTCTATTTCTAGTAACAGTATCACATCTCCCAGGCTAAAATCATCACGTCTTGTCGGTATTCCACATTTCCAAGAAGCAAATGATTGATCTCTTTGTAGTGCTTATAACTTCCCAGCATCTTCCCCCAAAGCTCTGTGCTTGAATTCTTCCCCTCAGTACCTCTGGGGATGTTGCAATTATCTCTCAACTCCTCTTCTTGAGTTTAATCTCTGCTCCCTCTAATCCATCTTTTAGTACTTCTACCAGATTCATCTTTTGGCACCTGATCTTCTGACTCAATCCACCCTCTTAAAGAAAAAATCTTTCAAAACTTCTATTTGCTGACAGCAGTGGTTTTATACTTGGTACCCAAATTAAATCTTGCCCAGAAACTCTAATATGTCAACTAGATAAAAGCAGGCTGTTCTCGTCACACCAGGAGGGTGTCCTGGATCATCGCCCATTCTGTCTCCACAGCACCTAGAGCTCAGCAGAATAGATTTTAAATAAATCCCAGCTTCCTGCCTCATAGTAATGGACAGCAGAAATCTATTCCCAATTTTCTTTTCCCATCTTGTGTTCGATTAGAGCCAGCTATTTCTCCTGCGGTCAAGTCAAGCTGAACTGTAAACTCCATATAGAGGTGCTTCAGGATTTACAATGGATGCACTTCCCAGTAAATGCACTGTTAAGTTGAAAATATAGTAAACCAAAAATGCATTGAATATACCTAAACTACCACACACCTCTCCTTGGAAACACACTGTACTATAGAGTGGCAGTTATTTACCCTTGCCACCATGTGACTGACTAGGAGCTGCAGCTTACCATTGCTGCCCAGCATCACATGTCACATATTTTTGACTCAGGAAGCATCAAAATTTCAAGGTTGAAGCATTGGTTTCTATTGGAGGTATATTGCAGTTTTGAAATTGAAAAATTTTCAGTCAAACCATCCTAAGTTGGGGGCTCTATGTAGTATGCCCTTTGCTTTCCCACTTTTTATTCTTTGCTCATTTGAATAGAACTTTCTTCGTTTAAAGTGCCTTCTCTTCATTTGCCCAAGTCCAAATTCTGTCTTTTTTCCCTTTTACTTTTTTCTTTTCAATTTTTTATTGATGCATTATAATGATAGATAATAGCAGAATTCATTATGCCATATTCATACATACACATAATTTGTTCAATCTCATTCTGCAGTACTTTTTCTTTCCCTCCCCTCCTCTAAATCCTGTCTTTTAAGACCCACCTGCAAAACTCTCTCAGTGGAGAGTTCCCTCCTCAGTTCATTCTTCCTTAATTTTGAGTATTGTCTTTTTCTCTGTAACCCCTCATTGTCTATCATCTGGGCCTCTCAGGCATGTATCACTTCCTATTTTCTAGGAAAATGAATTTCATGTCAGTCTTCTCTCCTCTGAAATTCTTGAAATCAAGATTATTGATTTGCTCTGGTATTCTTTCTTAGGGACTAGGACACATGGTGAGCTTGCTACTCAGTTATTTGCTGAATGAACATCAGCTTTGTGAACACCCTCAAGGAAGTGCCATCATGATTTGGCATCTCCTGTCAAGCATTGAGCAGGGCAGACCTCATAACGAGTATGTAAAACCAGCAGGCATTCTGCTTTGCTTCATAGCTGTAATGTGCATTTTTACCTTTTCAGTTGCCTTTTGAAAGTCACATATGACAGACCCTTGGAGAGTCACAAAAGAACAATTTGTTCATCCAGCATGCAGGTGAGGGGGACAATATTATTATTAGCATTTTGTTCATGTTGTACATAGGCTAAGAGAGGTAAAATGCATTTCAGATAATTAGAGGCAGAATCTTAAAATGCCTTTCTTTGTTATTGCTTCTTCCCTCCAAGGTCATCTTTCCAGTAAGTATTTTGTGGCATGTTTCCTTTGAGGTCATTTACTGCATGTCACTGTCTTTAGGGCAGACCTTCTGAAGGGGTCTGGAAAGAATCTAGACTAATGGTTTGGAACTTTCATAGTTATGCATCTCTAGCGAGGTGTATAAATGGTTTGAGTTGAAAGAGCCCAGAGGACTATGGCAGTAAGCTTCTGGTGAGGACAGTGGGAAATTTAAGGAATAAATTAAAGTACCAGATGCCTTTTATACTGCTTAACTGCACAGCGTGAATCAGTCCTAACTTCCCAGCCTGGGTCACAAGTTTATCTTCTCTAAGGGCTGTGAAAGCAGCAGCAGTGGCAGGGGATGATGGATGGAGTTGTCCTGAGGAAGGGTGTGCATGGAAGTTCTGTTTGGGTCTTGAAATTCCCCAGGAAGGTTCAAGAATTTCTCATCATCGAAATTCAGTAAATGCAAAGGAAAAGCAAGGAGCTGAGAGTGTTCACATAAATCATTTGACTTAATTGTGCACATTTCAGTATCATATAGCAAAAGGTTGCATATAAATGTGGAAAAGCAAGGGGAAAGATTTCTTGATCACTATATTAGAAAATTTAAAAAATACTTATTTAAAGGTTTAATTAAATGCAAGTCATAGTTCCTGCACATATATCTTTCTCTTAACACACAAAGGCTTAGAGATATGCCTTTTCTAACGTGTTCCTCATCTCTCTTGCAGTTGCCCTGAGTTTTCCATTGATAAGAAAACCAGGTATTTTTTCAATGATAACTCACTATCTTTTGGAAATGGAAACTCTGCATATTTCCTGAGCCAGTGATATAATTGGACATTTTGGTGTAATTTCTTTGGTTATAATGCTCACAATAGGCATAAGTTAAATTCCTAGGCATTACAAACTAAGAATGCTAATAAAGGATTAGGAATCTTGGTTTATGGTGGACTTCAAAGCTCTCTTAACATTTTACATGGAATGAAAACAATGTTTATCTCAAGCACTGTATATGCAACGTAAAGCAGGAGCTAAGGACAATACTTTAGAGTTTTATTGCTTGGTTTAAATTCCAGCATCTCCATAAATTTATCTGTGTGACCTTAGTCAAGTCACTTAATTTCTCTGTACTTGAACTTCCTCATGTGAAAATGGAGATACAGAGCATATCTTTGTTAGTCAGTTTTTACTACAATAATGCTGTGTAACAAATGGCTTCCTCCTAATTTCAGTGGCTTATAATCATAGATATTTTTTCTCTCTCAAGGGTCTGTAGGTCAACTATGACAACTCTGCTCTTATCTGACAGGTTCAGATCTATTGCACTGATGCAAAGCTGAAAGAGCAGTGGTTTTTTGGGGGTAGATGTTGGGACAGAATTGAGTCAAAGCATTTAACAGTTCAAGTCAGGGCCTTCCCTTGCATACATGTACATCTCATTGGTTAATCAAGTTGTATGCCCAAGTTCAACATCAAGTCCTGGGTAATTATGCATTTCCCATAGGAAGAAGAAAGGAAAGTGGGCAGGAGTTGAACAATAATATCTAGCTCATGATGCTAGGGATGTTGTGAGTGATAATTGCTGCAATAAAGGTGCAACTTATAGCACAATTTCATGTCTCACAGTAAAAGATCAATGTGAATCTCTTATTGTTTCTTATAAAAAAGTGATACCGTAAACTGAAAGGGAGCAAAGGGAAAAGGAACATCAGAACTCATTCAGACATTACTGAAAGTCATGCTCCACCTGCCCTGAGCCTCTCCTTATCTCTACTTTTTCTGCAACTGTTGTAGATCATAAAAGACTGCTAGGCATCTAAGGACAGAAGAGATGAGTTTCTCTCTCTTCCTCATCTGGACTGGTGACTGGCCACCAACAGTGGGACTATTTCTTCCAAAATAGTCCCAAAATGTCCGCATTCCATTTTCTTGGGTGCTATGGTAGTAAGTCATAAATCTCAGGAAGTGTATATAACTGATTATTTTCTTCTTTCCTTTTCCGCCCTCCCTTCCTTCTTCCTTTTATTTATTCTTATTTTAAAAAATAAAACAGGACTTATATTGGGTGAATGGATTAGGTCTCCCTATTAAAATGATTGTCTCTTAGAGTGAGTTTGGCTCATGGGTTGAAAGCAGACATTGAGTGTTTGAGATCTAAGGTGTTTATAAAGGATTAATACTGATGAAGGGAAAAAAAAATAGGGCTAAGAAAAAGAAGTCAAAATGTGGTCCAAGTCTGATAAAGCCACAACCAACAAGGTGTAGATTCTGGAGCTGAAGCAGACTTCCAAAACTGTTCCAAGTCGGGTCAAGAAGAAATTCTTTAATTTTCTATATAGATCAGTCATTTTGTGTGGGCTGCCCCAAGAAGGAATGAAGCTTAATTAGGTAACTCTCTATGCCTGAGGAAGACCCTGAAGGAGGTGGCAGATTATGCACTCTATAGCTAGGCAGAATGCCCATCTTCAAGAGGACCTGGATGATATGTCTCCATGGCGATCACAAGTACCTAGCTTACTATATATATCTAATAAAAGTTGTCTGATACTTCAGGACATTGGAATTGGCAAAGATTGTTTTTGGATTAGACACCAAAAGCAGAGGAAACAAAAGCAAAAGTAAATAGCATTACATCAAGCTAAAAAATTTCTGTAAAACAAAAGAATGAGCAGAGTGGAAAGACTACCTACAGAACAAGAGAAAATAGATGCAAACTATTAATTTGATAAGAGGTTAATATCCAGAATGAATAAGAAACTTAAAAACAAAACAAAATACCAAATAATCTGATTTAAAATCAGATCTAGGTAGACATTTCTCAAAAGAAGGCATTCAAATGGACAGCACATATATGCAGAAGTGCTAATATCACGTCATCAAGGAAATGTAAATAAAAAACATGATGAGATATTATTTGCCCCAGTTAGAATGGCTATTATCAAAAGGGCAGAAGGTAAGTACTGGTAAAGATGTGGAGAAAAGGGTACCTTTGCACAGCTTTGGTGGGAATGAAAATTCATGTAGCCATTATGGAAAATAGTACAGAGTTTTCTCAAAACATTAACATTAACTTCTCTCAAAACTAGAACTACCATAAGATCCAGAAATCCTACAACTGGGTATATTTCCAAAGAAAATGAAATCAGAATGTCAGACATCTGCACTCCCATATTTATTGTATATTTATCCAATATTTATTGTGAATAGTGATTCACAATAGCCAACATATGGACTCAGTCGAGGTGTCTGTTGACACATGATTGGATAAAGAAAATATAGTATATAGATTGTCATGAGAAGCATGACTGCATAGCACCTGCAATGACATGATGTTACTGGAGGGCATTATGTTCAATGAAATAAGCTGGTCATAGAAAGACAAGTACTGCATGATCTCATGCACATGTGTATTCTAAAATAGTTGATCTTACAGAAATGAGAGTAGAATAATAGTTATGGGGTGGGGAGAAGGAGGAAGGGAGAGATGGGAAAGGTTGCTTAAGAGTATTGAGTTAATACTGTTAAGAGAAATAAGTTCCGGTGTTCTAGAGGATAGTAATGTGACTATAGATGATGACATATACTATATTTTATTGAATGTTTTGTCCACAAAGGAATGATAAACATTGAGGGGAGAGATATGTTTCCCCAATTTGGACATTGTACAATATATACATATATGAAAACAGCACATGGTGTCCCATAAATGTGTGCAATTTCTGAGTCAATTGAAAAAGTAAAAAATTAGCCAGGTGTGGTGGTGCACACCTGTAATCCCAGCACTTGGGAGGCTGAGGCAGGAGGATTGCAAGTTCAAAGCCAGCCTCAGCAACTTAGCGAGGCCCTAAGCAACTCAGTGAGACCCTGTCTCTAAATAAAAATACAAATAGGGCTGGGGATGTGGCTTAGTGGTGGAGTGCCCCTGGGTTCAATCCCCAGTTACCCCCCCAAAGAAAAAGTAAAAAATTAAATGTTAACTTCAATAGTAACTGGTTATTTTGATATCTGCTTTTGTACCGTTTTTTTCTCAGTCTCTAATTTTCCTCCCTTTTTTTTTTTTCTTCTTCATTTTTTTTAATTCTTGGAACCAGGGATTGAACTCAGGGACACTTGGCCACTGAGCCACATCCCCAGCTCTATTTTGTATTTTACTTAGAGACAGGGTCTTACTGAGTTGCTTAGGGCCTTGTTAAGTTGCTGAGTCTGGCTTTGAACTTGCAATCCTCCTGACTCAGCCTCCCAAGTCGCTTGGATTACAGGTGTGCGCCACTACGCCCGGCCTCCCTTGTTTGATACAAGCTATAAAAGTGCTGTTTTCTATTCTGAAGGCCATGATGGTAGCAAGACCTATCCAACTCCTTTGACTCTGAGCCCTGGAGAACAATCTGAATCTTGTGTTCAATCCTGAGTTTTCAACTTTAGTTCATCCATCCTCAAGCTGGACCCCAGTGGGATCTTCAAGAAGACCCCAGCAGAACCCCAACGTCCAATAGAGGTCTATTGAACACACACATACATATTATATATTAATGTTACATGTATATTGCATATGTGTGTATGGATACATGTGTATATATACATATATATGCATGTACGTGTGTGCACATAGATATGTGTGTATTTGTATCTGAAATATCTAAATAATTTGGAAAACCAGACTCATAACTTTTTAATATAAATCATTTTACATCTTGTTACAGTTGATAAAACTGATGCATAGAGAACTATGAGGTATTTAAACTTCACCCAACTTTTTTGTGGCAAGAACTGAGGTAGAAGCTGGGCTGTTAGGTCAGTGGTTTTCCATGTGATTATATGATACTTCCTTGACAGCACTGAGTTTTAAAAATGTAGGTCAGAGTTGAAATTGGACAACCAATTCTGGTTCACTTGCAAGCCGCATGCTCATAGGCAAATTACTTAACTTCCATGAATGCCAATTTCCTTATGTTTAAGAGGCCATGTCATAGCGTGTAAGAGCTAAATTAAGAATGAATGAAAAGGACTTAACTTCTATGATGATGATTTTGTTCACAAATCTTATTCTATACAGTATTAGGGAAAGTGTTTCTAAATACTGTCCTATTAAATGCTTTCTTATAGGATAGTATGGCTTTTACCTACTATCACTATAGTGCAGTGTGTCAATAATGCAAAAGTTGAGGGCATATAAAATTAAACATTTATGCTCATACATCTAGGGTCAGCTATGAATAAGCAAGTCATCTCTGCTGATCTTGATTTGACTCACACATAGGCCTGGGTGTCAGCTGAACAATGGCTAATCTAGAATGGCCTTTACAGGGTCCATTATAACCACTCAGCTCCATTTTATGGTTCTCTCCATCCTTCAGCAGGCTGGTCAAGGCAGTCCAGGTTGTCATGGTGATGGGAGAGGCACAAGAGAGCAAGTGGAAATATTCAGGCACCTAGGCTTAGAACTTGTATACCATCATTTTACATTGGTTATACAAATCATGTGACCATTCTGGGAATCTGAGGAGAAGGGCACCATTAAGTTACATGGTAGAACGAAAAGAACAGAGGAGGGGGCTGGAGTTGTGCCTCAGTGGTAGAGTGCTTGCCTGGCAAGTGTGAGGCCCTGGGTTTGATACTCAGCACCATATATAAATAAATAAAACAAAAGATCCATTGACAACTAAAAAAAATATTTAAAAAAAAGAGCAGAGGAAAAAGACTATCCCATTCAATGGGAGAAGTTGTGTGTCACATGGCAGAGATGGTGAACACAGAGAAGGGTGGAGTATTGAGGCCATTGATACAATCAGTCCAGCACCAAGAGACATTGTACAATAAGCCTCAGTTGACCCCATTGGAATCAGGATCCACAACGCTTTCGGCTATGCTGATTTCTGCTCAGGAAGAATCTTTGTAGTGAGACGCCTTCATAGGTGAGTGAAGTAATCCTTCTCCCATTGCCATTATCTAGGGCTGACACCCCACCCCAAAGGTTTAGTTCTTCCTTTGCTCCCTTTACCCTCCGGCCCCACAGAAACACTGAGTTTAAGGTGTAGAGGGGGCCATCACAGTCTTCTTCATTTCATAAGTTGGGAATCTGGGTTTCAGAGGGATTTAACCTTAATTTGTCTAAGGTTAGCCGGTGACTTGGAAGAGACCAAAAGCTGCATCCATGTGGCTCTGACAATTTGCCTCAGGGTCTCTTCCCTATTCTCTTCTGTCCAAGTTTTTCTGCTCAGATGCTTCTTATAGGAGCAAAGGATGCCTCTTCATAATGCAGACTGGACAGACTCCTACTGCTTATCCCTCCAATACTGCCTTCTTGTTCTTTTAATTTAGATATATTTGGTTCTTCAAGTGATTTATTACAAGGCAGTTGCTCTAGAGAGAAATCATTCTATTTATTTTTGTCATCAATGAATTCTCTAACAGGGAATGGGAATAATTGTGTGTGTGTGTGTGTGTGTGTGTAATAAAAGTTGTTGGGATTATTGACAAAATAGAAATTAAGGACAGAAAATATTTCTAGACTGAAGTATTCCTTAAAATAAACATATGCATGAATCTTCTGAGGATCTTGTCAAAATAAAGATTCTGATCTAATAAGTCAGAGGCAGGGCCTGAGACTCTATACAGATTCTAGTAAGTTCTTAGGTGGTGATGATGTCATTGGTCCAATCCTCTTTGAGTAGCAAAGAGTAGAAGAACATTGCTATCTAATGGAAATTTCTATGACAATGGAATGTTCTAGATCAACACTGCCCAATGCACCGGTCACTATTCAGCACTTGAAATGTGATGAGTGCAATGAGGAAATAAATGTTAAATTGTGTTTAATATTGATAAACTAAATGTGGCTGGTAGTGAATATATTAATATATTTAGCAATGTAGGCCTACAGAACAGGACCTATGTTGTATTTAGCTCTGAAATCTCTTAAGTAGTATAGGACATGGTGGTGCTTAGTACTAATTTGTTGTCATGTGAAAGGATCATGTCACTAAGGCAGGGAGCTGGAAGACACAGTCCAAATATATTCCACCTTATTTGTTTCTGGGAACTGTATTTAGGTAGTGTGGTGTAATGAATAAGGCCACATAGTCCAGAGTGTGTCCGCCAGGGTTTGAGTATGAACTCTACCACTTATAAACCTTGTCCCTTTGATTCCCTGTGCCTCAGTTTCCCTGTCTATAAAACGAGAATACAACCATGTCTCTTTGTCTCTTTTATAGAGTTATATGTATACATGGAATTATTTAATGTCTGTAAACTATTAAGATATTTTTATCTAACAATAGCCCTGGAATATATTGCATTCTCTCATGTGTGCATGGTCTTACTAAAGCTGAACCCTACATGAATTAAGCCCTTAGGGACTACACTTGAGCTCCCAGTTCTCTGGCAGAAAAGGATTCTTTCATGTCGTTGATGCCCCTTTGGACAACTAAACCTTGTTATGTTGTTAGTTCAGAAGTGTTTAACCCAAACTCCATCACTAAATAGAGCCAATTCACCAAAGAAAGCATCTGGTGTGAGAGAGAAGGGAGCTGTTGAAACAATGAGGTCAACCTTCTGAACCAAACAGGGTAATGATAGCTGGCCCTGGAGAAGATACGACTGCTAGGAAATTCTGCACCCTTGTTTATACAAAAGCAAGCAGGAAATGTTTGCCAAAGGAATAAATAAAGGAGCCTTTTGGTTACATAATGTTGTGTTGTGCCCCAGTTTGAGGCCATTTTGGAATTGTTGCTTGGTCTAGGTTTGAAGTTTGGAGCTCGGGCTGTCTCTTCTCTTGTTTGTCTGCTCCAGATACTTGAAGCACTATTCTTCTCTAGTTCCCTAAAGGCCTAGATTTAAGCTGGACCAGAACATGACTTCATCGCCTTGGCTTAAGGTAGCCCTTGTGCTCTACTCTTCCTGAATCTGACCCTAGGATACAGTTAAATTGGGGCAGAAGGCGATGGGCTAGGTGATGAGAGGCCTCAGGACCAATTAAACTGCATGCCTAGTTTCCCTCAATTGATTATCAGCGCCATCTCCTTCTCTCCCTATGAAGCCAGTCAACTCCAGTCAATCTGAACAGGTGACAGGACCCAATAGTAAAATTTCCCATCTCATATTATTTAGGCTTTTCATCCACTCATTTGTTCTGTCAAAATATACAAAGAAAATGCAAGGAAAAAGACTTTAAAACCCAGGGAGAAAGCAATAGCTAAAATCACAATTACAACCATGAAATGCTTTCTCTTCAAGATCATGAAAAAGACAGATAGTCACTTGACCATTCCTATTGCCACTGTATAGGAGGTCACACCAGTATAAAAGACAAGAAAAAGAAAACCAGGCATAAAGATCGACAGGAGTAATACAACTCTTTACTATCTGATAGCATTTTCTATGCAGACAAACCTAAGGAATATACGAAAAAGCTGCTAGAACTAATATGTAATATCAGCAAGGTTTCAGGATGCAAGGTTGATTCATAAAATCAATTGCATTTGTATATGTAACAGCAAACTTTTGAAAAATAGAATATACAGATGCCATTTATAATAGCATCAAAAAGTACGGCCCATTTTTTTTTTTCTATCAAAATGTGTAAGACTTTTACATCGAAAATATAAAACAATTCAGGAGGAGAAGACCCAATAAATGGAAAAATATGCCATGTGTGTGGATCAGAAAGCTCATCCTCAAGATGTCAGTTCTTCTCATATTCTCTACTAGGTTGGCAAACATTTTCTGTTAAGGAGCAGATAGTAAATTATTTGTTTTTGGTGGGCCATGTAATACACTGCAACTATTCTCTGCCTTTGTAATGCAAAAGCATAGGCAATATGTAAATGAACAAGCGTGGCTGTGTTCCAATAAAACTTTATTTGTAACAAAAGGTGTTGGGATGGATTTGTTCCTCCTATGTCACCTGTCAGCTGAAAAATGAGAGTGAAAACCATAGGTTTCTATGGTCTCCAGAGTTCCTTCCAATTTCATCTTTTTCTTTTCTTTTCTTTTTTTCTTTTTTTGCTTCTTTTTTTTATTTTTATTTTTTTTATTTACTTATTGATTCATTGAACACAAATGGAGTACAGCTATTGTTTCACTGGTTGTACACAAAGTAGAGTCACACCATCTGTGCGTTCATACCTTTTTCTGATTATGTCAGATAACAAGCACATATGATAAGCTATATAACAGCTTATTTGGCAACTAATTTTCTTGCCAATTTCATCTTCATGTGGAAAATAAAGTCTCCATGGTAGAGCTTGTAGAAGGATTAAGTGAAATAATGTAAAGATCTGGGACAAGGCCAGGCTCACTCAAAAGTATATCTCTCCTTTTCCCCATTACAATATTTTCCCATTTGTTTTTAAAATTTTGCTTTAAGGATTGGAGATTCAAAAAAATTTCTTTTCTTTCTTTTCTTTTTTCCAGTGCTGGGTGTTGAACCCAGGGCCTTGTGCTTGTGTGGTAAGCACTCTACCAACTGAGCTATATCCGCAGCCCTTCAAATGTTGTTTTCAGTCAGTCATCAGAGGCTTCAGATGATAAGCTCTCTGTGACCGGAGCACTTGCCCTCATGGTGTGAGGCTCCACCTTTCTGCCACATCACCATTTTGCAGAATAAGGTTCTGGGATCTGATCTCCAATCATCCCTGCTGTTGACCTTCAGGGTAGCAGGACCTGCTTTATCTCCAGAGGAGGTCATAGGGAAGAAAGTTCTGGAAGCCCTAGGGTTGCAGTCCAGGAACACTAGGTACCTAGCTCCCATTCCTTTTTTAAGATGGTACGCTTCTTGTTGTACATATTACACTCTAGCCTTTCCAGCATAATCCCAAATAATGTCATCTCTGGGGAAAGCTGATATGTGGTGAGGAGTTATGTCCTTCCATCTGCTGGGAGTAGTCATATAGTTTCCTTCCACCTTATACCACGGGACCTTGCTTTCACTCACTTGCTTTTCACTTCTGATATTGAGCTGGTCACAGATGAGGGTTGGTATGCTGCCTCCTTCAGCCCTGCCCTGTGTGGCATTTGTCTTGCGACTTTCCCATGCTTGTTTCAACAGGAAAAAAAAGCAAAGAGATTGACATATAGCTACCCTGAGGCTAGATTGTCACCGAAATAGATTTCTCCAAATAAAAATAAGAGCCGTTTTTGCTTGCAAGGCCTTGCAATGAAACAGAGTTAATAAAAACTGCATGGGAAACTCACATTGAAACTATAAAAAAATTAAAAAATAGAATTCTTAGCTAAAGTCAGCAGTGATTGTTGGCTCGGGTAGAAATTAGGGAGTAAAATATTCTGAAACACTCATTGAACATGAAGAGGGAAGATTTATTACCCTTTATCCATTTGTTTAACCCTTTAGAAGTAAAGCTAGACTCACTTGTTTACAAAGCAATTAAGTCGTGGGTTTTAAGATTAGGACAGATCATTTTCTCCTTGTGGATAAGCTGTTAGAGGGCCACTTAACTTGTAAACTAATACAAACACAAACAACAAAAAAAACCCAACACTGCTACAAAACAAAGACTTGATGAAATCATTGATGAAATTTTTTCTAGTCTCTTTTCCTTTGTGTGTATATCAGATATCTCTGAGGTTAAAGATCCTGTGTCTTTCTAAACTGGAGGGCTGGGACACCCATCATGGCTCTCTAATCCCCAGACCCCAATATCATCATCTGAATTATCTCTTGGAATCCTGGAGAGGTGGTTTGTTTCAGCAGTTCCCCACTGAGTAGGGGGATCTTCCCTCTAAGTAGGATGCACCCAGGTTCTTTTCAGCCCCAGTGTGAGGTGCCTCTAGGCCATCAGGAAATGGTGATTGATTATCTGAGAAACTTACCATCTTTTTGCATTCGGGATTTGCCCAAGTCATTACTTTAGTGCGGACCTGAGACCTCAGCTAATTCCCACTTAGGGCTACAAGTATTAAAACCCACAGTATGTAAGGCAAGTGAATTTTAGCCCCTGGTTCCTATAGGGGAATTTATAGGAATATTTCGAAGTAACTCAGAGTCCTTTCTTTCCCTCTCCTTCAAGCTTATAAACTCTGGTCATTTTCACAGGTTTTTGCTAATTAATACCACCACTGTGGAAATGGGGGCTGTTCTGCAAACAAACTGCAACAAATGGGATTTTTATTGCTGGTGGAAAAGTCTGGGGAATAATTAGCAGATCTGTGGAGATCCCTAGACTCTGGGCATCTGCGTGGTAATGGCCAATCCTGGAGATCACTCAGGGAAATGGGGTCGGACTTTCCACCTTAGGGCGCATTTATATTGTCAGTTATAGCCTTCAAACTACAGTTGGACAAATGTGGGAAAATATTTTGCGAAATGCTAGACAAATGAACCTGGTGTTGACCAATCTTAACTTGGAAAACTGGCTTTGCTTTGCTAAGGGCTGTACAGCAGCCAAGTCTTGCAAATGAAATATTTTGATATCTCGTTAAACTTGAGTCCTCTGAGAGAGGCGGGTGTGTGTGCACACACATGCAAACACACACACAATTGATTAGGGTTCTTCTCAAGGTACATGGCTAGAGAAAACAGAATGACAGACCTTCAGCAGTAGAAGGGAACCCAGACATCATCTGGTTCAGAGGTTCATGTAATCAAAGGATCCTTGGAGAGAATCCAGGGAGGTCTTTAAATTTGGGTGGTGAAATATGTTTTTGCTTTCACTAACTCCTAATTTAAATCTGACATTTCTATTTCAAATAGGGTCAACAAAGCACAGGAACATCAGCTATACCCAAGATTTCAACAGAATAGAAATCAAAGTTGTTTTTAGATCATATCACAGTGTTGTGAATAATGCAAGATGTCATTTATGCTTGTTCATTCATTGAATTATGGTAGTTACTAGATATACTGGTAGAGCTTCTTTAATGAAAATACATGTGTTTCTATATCACATTTAAAATTATGTCAAAAACTGTACTTTATGTAGTATTTGGGGTGAGGGGATTATATGTATATTCTCTAATCTGTTTTCAAACATTCTGAAAAGAGGTCACAGATAAGACCACTGAGGAGGTCATTAGCTTCATCAGCAGTCAAAGAAGTCCATAGTCTCCCTCTTGTCCAATATCCTCTGTTTACAGCTGAACAAGTCAAACTAGGTCTGATAGAGGCAAAGAAAAACCAGAACCCCTGGTGATGTCTCCAGGTGGGTTTCTTTTCATTTTAAAATGTTGACAATGCCCAGTTAAGTGCATATTTAAAAAGTTAACACAGAAGGGCTGGGGCTATAGCTCAGTTGGTAGAGTGCCTGCCTCACAAGCACAAGGCCCTGGGTTCAAACCCCAGCACTGCCAAAAAAAAAAAAAAGAAAAAGTTAACACAGAAATACAATGAGGTATAAACACATGCGCGTGCGCACACACACACACACACACACACTGATCAAGTGAAGGTAGTTAAAATTTCCTTCCCCTTAAACATTAGGACATACTGATCATACAATGTGATATTTCAATACATGGATACAATAGGTATGGGCCAAATCAGGATGATTTTCCTTATCATTATTTTGTCTTTGGAGACTTAGAGCTCCTCTCTTCTAGTTATTTGTAACATATATAAGGTAATTATGGATTATGATGCCCCCACTGCTCTGTGGAATACTAGGACTCATTACTTCTATTTAATTGTATCTGAGTACCATTATATGACCTCCCACTATCCCCCTCTTCCCAGACTCTAGTAATCACTATTGTATATTTGAATTGAATTTTTTAATATCCACATCTGAGAAAGAATGCATGGTATTTGTCTGTCTGCATCTGACTCATTTCACTTAACATAATATCTTCCAGTTCCATCCATTTTGAAGCAAGTGACGAGGTATCATTCTTTTGATAGCTAAATCATATTCCATTGTGTTTGTGTGTGTGATGTACATATATATAATGTTTTATACGTACATATATATATATATATATAAAATATTTAATTTATCCATTCATCCATTGATAGCCATCTATCAATGTTGATTCCATATCTTGGCTATTGTGAATAGTGCCACAACAAACATGAGCATACAAATGTACCTTTTGTGTTTTGTTATCATTTTCTTTGGATACATAGAAGGAAGTGAGATAGTTGGATCATATGGTTGATACATTTTGTTTCTTGAGGATCCTCCATATTGTTCTCCATAGTGGCTATACTAATGTGCATTTCTACTAATAGTGTATGAAAGTTCCCTTTTCTCCACATCCTTGCCAGTAGTTACTATTTTTTACCTTTTTGATAATGGTCATCCTAATTGGGATGAGATGAGATCTCACTGTGGTTTTGACTTGCATTTTCCTAATGCAAGGCTAATGAATTTGGGGACTTTTTCACAAATTTGTTGACCATTTGAATTTCTTTTGAAAAATAGCTATTCATGTCATTTGACCATTTTTTAAATTAGATTTGTTATTGTTATTATTATTATTATCATTACTACTCCTACTACCAGGGATTGAACACAGGGGATGCTTTACCATTAAGCCATATCCTTGGCCGATTTTCCCATTTTATTTTTTAGAGACAGGGCCTTGCTAAGTTGCTGAGGCTGGCTTTGAACTTTCAATCTTCCTGCCTCAGCTTTCCAAGCCACTGGGATTGCAGGTGTGTGTCACTGTGCCTGGCTGGATTGGTTTTTTGTTTGTTTGTTTGTAATTAAGTTTTAAAAGGTCTTTATATATTCTGAATATCAATCCTCTATCAAATGAAATTTGCAAAATTTTCTCCTGTCCTGTCAGTTGTTGCTTTGCTCTGTTGGTTGCCTTTGCAACTCAGTAGCGTTTTAATTTGATATAAACCCCATTCGTCCATTTTTCTTCCTGTTCTTTTGGGTTCATTTGGTGCTTTTGCTGAGAGTCAGTTGGCTCTAAAGACATGGGGTTATTTTTGGGAACTGTATTCTGCTCCATTAGTCTGTGTGTCTGTTTTTATGCTAATACCAAGATGTTTCGATTACTATAAGTTTTGTAGAATATTTTGAACTTAGATAGTGGGATACCTTTAGTTTTGTTCCTTGTGCTCAGGATTGCTTTGGTTATTCGGGATCTTTTGTGTTTCCATATGAATTTTAGGGTTGTATTTTCTAGTTCTGTGAAGAATGCCATTGGCATTTTGATGTAAATTGCACTGATACTGTAAGTTGCTTGGGGGTAGTATGGACATTTTAACAGTATTAATCTTCCAATCCATAAACATGGGATGTCTTTCTATTTTGTGTGCGTGTTTCATATTATGCACTTTTGGTCAGAACAGTATAGAAGAAATGTGTCCTCAATGTTTCATATCAGAGGGACATAATATTGCTATCTTATCACTGGTGATATTAACATTAATCACTTGAATAAGATGGTGTCTGCTAGTTTCACCACTATGAAGTCACACGTCTCCTCATTAAGATTAGTAAGTATTCTTATTAGTGGAAATACTTTGAGATTAAGCAAAAAAAAACCAAAAAACTGGTTCTGGTTTCTCATCATACTTTTACCCACCAATTTTAATCAATGACTCTTGCCTGAAATAGGTTTGCATGCAAAGTACATTCTGGAGAAAATTCAATATTTAATATGAGGTTCACATTTCTTGAGATTTAGGTTGGTTTTCATAATTACTCATTTACTGCATCCACTGAATTCCTGTCTCTCACTGTTTACTGAAGGTAATAAATGCCATCAGAATGTGATGGTCACAAATGTGCACACACGATGTAAATGTTCTTGCACGGTAGGTATTGTGATTCTTAAAGGTTCTTATTGGATTTCAAAAAAACACAGGGAAAAGGTGAATGTGGATTATTTTGTGAATGGGTGTAATTTGACCATATCCCATGAGTACAGTAAGAGCATAATCATTTGTGGCTTTGGGGTCACAAACACCTAATAAGTACACATAGTGCTGAAGGAAACCTTCCATGTCATGTAAGGTTCATGCTCTAATACCAAAGTAAGCTGGAGCTTCAAGGAGAGGGAGAGATGTGTTGGGGGCAATTCTTACATTAATATTAGGTCATCAACTTCAAATGTTTTTATAGCTTAAGACTAAGTGCCTATAAGTAAGAGATAACTAAAACTCCTATCTTAGATTTTACTCACTGCTCTGGGATAGGCTGTAAGACTATAAGATGTTGCTGGGCCTCCACTAAAGACAGAAGAAACCTCACTGCTCTTGGAATGCACAGGGTCAACTAGTGGAAGATCCCATGCTGGGGCAATTCTCCAAAATGTGACTCAGTTTCCCGCAAGACAGACATTTTTCATGGCCAACTTTTTAAAAATAAATGGACATGCAAAATAGAAAAGTTGATATGGGAAGGATCATTTTTCTTTTTCCAAGATACCAGGCAAAACAATTTCATGAACCTTTAGCAAAGACCTAAAGAGGTGATCTGATTTTGCCTTCACTTTATTCGAAGACAGCCCTCTTCATAAATCTTCCCATTCTTAGGAAACTCAAGTGCTGAAAATATAACACCTCCTTCACCTCTCAGCAGTTAATACTGCTAAAACTCAGTCTTTAAAAATCCACCCTTCATGATGGATGCCAAAGCTTTTTCTTTGACCTGCCCATACTAACACGGTAGTCAGAGCCTCACATGAACATTTGAAAATATGATTTTCAAGTGTGCTGTAGACATAAACCTGAAAAGAGAATATGTTTTCTAGATGCCAGACTTAAACTGACTTAAAATCCAAAAGGTTGTAATAGTCAAGTTTCAGTCAAATCTAACAAGTGAAAATGAATAGGGGCATCTATGTGTAAAATAGTTCAGTTGAGTCAAAATGATCTGCTGGCACAAATACAGATCAGAGAGGAAGCAAAAGGGCAAAACCAAAATAAGACAAAATAAAACCTTGAGAATTTTTGCTGCAAATAAACTCGAGCTATGAAAGTAGAGTGGTTGGAAGTGTAGCTACTCCCACACGCTTCCTGGAAGTAGCCCTCTTAACCAAAATGTTGGGAACCTTGAGCCCACGCATAGTGAGTGATCTGGTGAGAAGGCTGTAGGTTTCTGGATTCTTGACCAACATCCCTGGGCAGATTTTTTTGGTTATTGGGATGATGTCACTTTATATTCAGTGTGATCTTACATAAGCTTCAAAATCTGTTGCTTATTTTTTTCTGTATGACAATCATTCAGAAATAAATGGATTTTTAAAATCAAACAACAAGAACAACAACAATGAAAACAAAGTAGAAGAAATAGAAAAACAAAAGTTAAAGAGGATTCTGGGGTGGGGGAGGGAAGAAAAAAACAGAAACTGACCCATTTGACATTAAAAAAAAAAAGCCCAAATAATTTAATGGAAAAACATGTGGGTACAGAAAAATTTAATAACATTAAAATAAAGTGTATTTTTTTATCAAATTCAACTTGCAAATATTCTTTTGATATGTAATACTCTGTGGTCAATGCCAAAGAAATGATGCTTGTACTGTAGAAAAATAGAATGCAAATATAAAGTAGAAGATTTATATGTTCTTTTTTCCATTTTTGCCTACCTGTTTGCTCTTGCTCCAGATCAACAAAATATTCAACTATAAAAGGAAGAACAAGAAATGGGAGTTGAGAGCAAAGCTTTTTGCTAATCACAAAGAGCACATTTTCTGCATCTGGAGCCCAATTCTCTCCTTTTTTTTTTTTTTTTTTTTTTCTTTGTAAATATCTCACCTTTCATTGGGGTCATTCAAGGAGATCCACATAAGCTTGGGATAGCTCATCAGTTCTGAAGATGTGCTGTGTGAATTGGCTGAGAAACAATTATTAAGAAGAAACTTGCCAGCAGGTCCACAGATATGAGTATTTGCAAATGAGGCATTTGAATAGAAATAGGTTGCATATTTTCTAATGCTCTTTGATTTTTACTTTTGATGGTCCCAAAACATTAACTAGGTGCCAGTAACTTACCTTTGTGATGCTCCAGTCCCTGCAAGAACTGAAACTGTGAAGCCACTTGGAACCAGCACATAAACTGCTTCTAAACTGATCAGAAACTTCCCTGGCTTTTCCGCTTCAACTCACTGTGTGCCTTTAAGCAACAGAGATTTAAAAGTCCTGAGATTATAGGACCATAAAAACACACATTTACATGTGGTCACATGCAAGGTTTAAGACTGGGAGCGAACCACAAAGGGAACACTTTGCACAAGTACCAAATACAAGTTCAATTAATGACACAGGGCAGCTCCAAGAGGAACCTGAGGAAGACAACCAACCCAGAGTCTCTCATGAGCCTGAATGTGTGTTCTGGTACTTGGAGGATGCACGGTTGTTAGCCCCTGTTCTTTTCCGTATATTCCTTCTGGGACCTTCCACAGCCATATAAAATGCAGCTAGTAAAACAGGTTTCCTTGGGAGGGAGACCTGGGAGTGCCTGAATTTCCTTCTTTTTTTTAACTGAATAATTAAGCATCAAAAGCAGTCTGGGAAAAATAGAAGACATTTCAGAGCTGGTTATGCATTCTGCACATGCCAAGGAAAAGGGGTTTTGTAGCCTTTTGACTCCTAATCCTGTATTTACTTGTTGGCTAAGTGGAATTAATTCATTTGGTTTTACAGAGTGTAAGCTTTCTTCTCTGTTGAGTTTCCCTTCTCAGAAAGAATGGCAAGCTTATCTTAGATGGTCGAAGGCAGCTTGGGGATCTACTGTTATTTGAATAGAAGAAATGAGCTTAGTTTAATGGACAAGTTATTCAACATGGAGAGATATTTTTAGTGCTTATAGTGAGCCAGGCTGGTGATAGGACATGGGATGCATGAGTGAACAGTGATATTCAAAGAGATGGACAAAGGAATAGGCAATTGTGGTCAGTGTGAAAAATAGGTGTGGGGTTAATGTGAGGGAAGGTATAAAGAAGACTTGGATCTTAGCCACATTTGGGGACTTGATAAAGTCCTCCAGAAATCAAACCTGAGGTCCAGAGAGTGAACTGAAGTTCATCAGGTGACAAGGGAAGGGGAAGGAACTAAGTGGAATTACTGTCCAGGAAGAAGGACAGCACAGAGCAGGCTGGGGTATAGGTGAGTGCTAGTGTGTATGATGAATGTGGATGTGATGTACGCATAGAAGGGTGAGAGGTGAATTAAATGAAGGAGCTGGAAGCCAGATTTTTCAGGTCATTGTTGCTATTGTCAGGCATTTACATCTAATTCTAAGAGCAAGGGTAGTCAAGGAGGAGCTTTAAGTTGGAGAATAAAACACTCATATTGTGAAAGCTTTCTTGTTATAGTGTGGAGTATGTACTGGAGTTGGGTGAGACCAGAGAACAGACCAAGTGGAAGATGGTAAGTGAGAGGTAATGTTGTTCTTCCTACTGCAGTGCCATCAGGATTGGATGCTGTGGTGCTGGGCATGTGCTTCTCCTGATATCACCCATCAGAATATATACTCAGGACATCTCAAGGGATTGCAAGGAGCCATCTGAATTATACAGACCTTTTCAAGTGTCTGTGTTATGTTCTTAAACCATACCCATTTAGGAGCAAATACATTGTTGGGTAACGTAATTAAACAACTCCAAGAAAAGAATGAAAGGGGTCTCATTTGTTTTATAATGTTGGGGTTGGAGGAATAATTTGGTGACTGCTTTATCCCTATCTATTGAATTGCATCAGACTCTTAGAGAGTTGACTGCAATTGTAGGAAATCTACGAAAGTGTTTGTGGATTTAGAAATATTTGAGCACAGACACCATTGCTCATTTACTTCTTGCAAGCTCATTATCCCACCTTTCCACATTACAAAGGGTCTTTTTGCCTCCTAAACATTCCTTTAAGGTGTAATTGTTTGGTAATGTGCTCATCAAGCACAATGCACGTGAACATGAGCGTGGACCCCTTTTTTGACATGGGGAAAAGGTTGGAACTGTGGAATCTTCAGTGTCAACAGGCACTAGTGTGGCTTGCAGAGGCAAAGAGGAAAGCCCTTCTCAGATAATGTGGTCCAAGTGGAAGGTGCACAAAATGTTAGAAGGAACAGATCTGGATTCAGGTTGGGCCTTGTGAATTATGTACTTTATCACTCTGAGTTTTGTGGAGATTAAGCCAAATAAAAATAAATACTGCATGCAATGCATTTAGCATTCTGCCTGCCGTGGAGTGGGCACTAGGTAAGTATTGGCCATCATGAGCTATGGAGTGCCAGCAAGTGCCAAAGGACTTTCAGTGAACTGCAACTGCCTGAGGTTGGTGTGGGAGAAGGGGATGTATGTTGCATGTAGCATGGCAGCAAGTCCATTTTAGGCACTTCCTCAAGGTCAAAGGCATGACGTAGAACACAGGACCCAGGCAAAGGGAGTGTGAGAGTCTGCCTGCCACTGTCACAGCCCACAGTTGCTGAGGGCAGCCCCTATCTGACTGGTGCAGTAAAAGTTCTGGTGTGAAGCCAGCTAAGCAGCAGCCCTGCACCATGTTACTTTCACAGGACTTGCTCCTTTTTAGGTATACCATGATTCCCAGGGAATTTTACAAAGTAAAAAAGGCTGTACAAATGCAAGGTATTTCTATTACCATTTACCCAATCGGTGATGTGGTCCCTGTGGACTGGATGTATTGAGAACACCCAGGCCTTTTACTGCCTACTCACTCCCATTTAGAAGTACACATTTATGTTTACTGATTTTTTCTGGGTCCAAAGCCCAATCTTTTCCTATTTATCCTACTTGTTCCTTGCCAATATCCCAAATTTCATTACACTTCTCCTGGGAGACCCAAATAGTGGTGGGAAGAAAATGTAATTCTAAGGTCAAAATGTGGGATGATGGAAAAACAGAAACTTATTACAGAACTTTAAATATACCATTGGAAGGGGGAAGGGCTGAGTCATTGAGCACTAAAGTGATTTCCACATGCATTTGATAATGATACTTTCCAGTGACTAATTACATGTCCAGACCCTTATATTTTTCATGGAGTCTTTATGATGCTCCCTCAGTCTGTTCTCTTTGAACTCATTTCTTGTCCTTCATTCTTATAGTTTGAATATTTTGTGGGTAGGGAATTGAAGTAAAAATGCGAGAGGTACCCACCAGAATGAAAAAGATGGAAGATACAGATTGTTGACAAGAATGTGGGTCTTAGTCTATGTCATGCTGCTATAACAGAATACAGGAGACTGGGTAATTTTTAAGGAACAGAAATTTATTTGAATCATGGTTCTGGAGGCTGAGAAATCCAAGACAGAAGGACTTTTGTCTGGTAAGTCTTCTTGTTGCATCATAGCATGAGAGAAGACATCACATGGGAGAGAAAGAGAGACAAGGCATGAGAGAGAAAGCATGCAAGAGAAGGCTGAGTTTGTTCTTTCATAAGAAACTTACTCTGAAGATAACAGATCTGCTCGCATGATAGTGGCATGAATCCATTCATGAAGACAGACTCCTCATAACCTAAACCCCACTTAAAGATTGCATCTTCCAGTGCCTCCACATTGGGCATCAAGCTTCCCCAATAATGAACTTTGGGGGGCATGTACAAGGCATAGCAATGTGGGACAATGGGAACTCACACATACCATGGAGTATAAATTGATGTAGCCCTTTTGGGGAAAAGGCTTTTGCAGTGTCTACTATAGTTGAACATAAGCTACCATAGGGTTCATCAAGTCTACTCAACAGAAATGTGTGAAATAGTCACCAAAAGACGAGTGGTAGAATTTTCAAATACCCTTAAACTGGAATTCCCCAAATGCCCATCAGTGACAGAACACATTAAAAAAAATGGTGACATGTTCATTAAATAAGATACTATACAATATGGACAGGGAATGATGTAATTCTAGATGATGTGAATCAATGGAGATAAATCTATAAATATAGAATGATGAAAGAAAGAAGCCAGACACAAAAGAGCACACCCTATGTGATTGTAGTTATATACAGTGCAAAAATAAGCACCACTAATTTGTGCTATTAGAAGTCAGGATAAAGGTTATTTTTGGATTAGTGAACAGAAGAAAGCATGATGGGGGGTTTTGTGGGGGCTGGTTATACTCAGCCTGGGTACAGGTTCTAAGGCTATTTTTAGTTTGGGAAATTTAATTGAGCTGTATGCTTCAATGTACTTCCAGTTTATTACTTTTCTTTTTTTCAGTATATTATTTTTCAATAAAAAGGTTATTTTGGGGGGGGTACTGGGGATTGAACCCAGGGGCACTCCACCACTGAGCCACATCCCCAACCCT
>JAJEJO010000300.1:95821-172418 GCA_020662805.1 Glaucomys volans
CTGGGGATTGAACCCAGGGGCACTCCACCACTGAGCCACATCCCCAGCCCTATTTTGTGTTTTATTTAGAGACAGGGTCTCACTGAGTTGCTTAGGGCCTCGCTCAGTTGCTAAGGCTGGCTTTGAACTCACGATCCTCCTGCCTCAGCCTCCCAAGTGCTGGGATTACAGGCGTGCACCACCGTGCCTGGCAAGGTTTTTTTTTTTTTTCGTTTGTTTGTTTTTTGCTACCAGGGATTGAATCCAGGGGTGCTTAACCACTGAGCTACATCCCCAGCCCATTTTTGTATTTTATTTAGAGACAGAGTCTCACTGAGTTGCTTATGGCCTAAGTTGCTGAGGCTTGAGGCTGGCTTTGAACTCGAAATCCTCCTGCTTCAGCCTCCCAAGCCTCTGGGTTTACAAGTGTGTGCCACCCAGCTCAATAAAAAGTTTTTAAGAGGTTGGCAACATCAAGTTTATTTCTATCACAGTTATAGCCTTAGATACTAAACGTGTTTTTTATGTAACAAAGATGCCAGTTGAGAAAACCAGCTGCAGGTATTTTTTCCAGTCCTTAAATTTATATATATTATACAGAAAATAGTGCTTTCACATCATTATTTCAGGATGGTATCATCAATATTTTATTCTGAAAGCTGTAGCCAGAATTAGCACTGTTAAAAGTTAGATAGGAGTTAGCCCCCAAAAGCTCATGTGTGAGACAATGTAAGAATGTCCAGAGGTGAAATGATTAGATTACAAGAATTGCCTCCTAATCAGTGGATTAATCCATTGATATGAATTAACTGGGTGGTAACTGTAGGTAGGTAGGGGTGACTGGAGGAGGTAGGTCACTGGGAGTGTGCTTTCAGGGTACATATTTTGTCTCTGCTGAGCAGAGCTATCACGTCCTTGTCACCATGTCCTGAGCTGATTTCCTCTCCCATGCTCTTTTGCGAAGATGTTTAGCATCACCTTGGGCCCATAGCTGTGGAGGCAGCCATCTGTGGATGGAGACCTCTGAAATGGTGAGCCGAAATAAACTTTTACATTTTCCTTGTCAGATCTTTTGGTCACAGCAACACAAAACTGATTTATAAAATCACCCATGCAGGGCTCTGGCAAATATTAACTAGCATCTTATATGTAGCTATAGTTCCTGGTGCTGGCAGGCCTTCGATAGAGTATCAGTCCCAAACCCTTCACTTAACTTAAAAACTAGGTATGGAGTAAAGAATGAACAACTACTGAGCAAGTGTTCTATGCAAGCCATTGCCCATAAGTTTATAATATGCTAAATCATCTTATTTTACCCCCATCAATCTGGGAGGTAAAAACTGTTTCCCTCACTACCCTGATAGAGGGACTGAGACTGAGAGCCAGATGGGCAAGGTCACACAGGTATAGGGGCATTCTGATATCTGAACATAGGCTTGCTTACTTCCAAAGTTCATTCCACAAAAGCATACCCACTTCCCTGTTAGGTAGAAAGTACCCGAGTTGTACTCAGATTTCTCTAAACACAGTGGTTTCCTTCTGAGGTAGGAATCATATACTTGACTGGTTTCAGAGTACTATTTTCCATGTTGCATTGACTTAGTGGTGAAATGGTTTTTGAATAAAGTGGGCAGAGGTTCAGTAAACAGCGGGGAAGTCTCAAAGGACTTTGTGATTTGCAGTTCTTATTGTTGGGAATTGTTACGCTTTGAAGTAGCTGCATGCTGAATAAAGAATTCCAAATTCCATGTAAAGGGATGTCTGGATCCTCAAAATTTTAATACTTATTGAAACTACCTTTATGTGGTTTATCAATTTAATAACTAAAATATTCTTTCCTTGTGGTCAAGAGTTTCCTGGGAGTCAACTAAAAAAAGTGGTAGATGCAATTTTGTTAATAACCACTTTCATTTCTACTAAAAGGAAAATAAGGGTTCAATCCCCAGCACCGCAAAAAAAAAAAGAAAAAGTCCAGGTATTGGCCAAATATAACTTACTAAAACAGGCCAAGAAGCCCAGCATTGGTCCTTGAAACCAAGATATGATGTGGTTCGTCCTCTTTACAAGACAGAACTTTGCCAACATCTGCTGGTTTGATGCCTCTGACAGCTACATGGGGGAAAGACAAGGGAAGGAGACATGGCAAGAGAACCAATGTATGTGTGTGTGGGGGGCAAGCCTCAATCTAATCACCTAATGTTAAATGTCATTACTCATAATCTGGAAAAAGAGAAAACTGAGTTTATGGATGGCGAGAGAGTTGCTTAATTCCATAGAGACATTAACAGGCAGAATCAAAGAATAGGTCAATTTCATGGGTTAAAAAACTTATTTTTTTTTTCCTGTGAATGGCCAGAGAGTAAATGTTTTAGTTGTGGGTCATACAGTCTTTGTTACAATTACTTGACTCATTTGTTATAGTCTGAAAGCAGATATGAAAAAATATATAACCAAGTAGGTGTTATATTCCTATATATCATTTATATTCCAATTATTATATACATTTCAATTCTTTGAAAATGTCTAGACCATTTTGAACTTGTAGGTATACACAAACAGGAGGTAAGCCAGATTTAACCCATAGACCCATTTGACCCATAGTTAACAAACCCAGTTTTAAAAATCTGATTCCAAAGCTCATGAGGGCTGTTTTGACTTAGCAAGTGGTTTTATTTAAAGTTCCTTGGAATCAAGGCCTTTCTGCAAAGAAAGACTTGGATTTATGCTCAACATGCATTGACTGTTGAAAAGAAACCTTTGACACACACAGGAGGGACAGAGAGTACATGGGTGTTGGTGTTTGTGTGTGGGTGTGGGTGGGCGCACAACGTGGATAATAAAGCATTTACTCAATTTTTTTCCTCTTACATCAACTGACAGAGTTTTGTGATATTTTCATAAACTAGGATGTCCTGCTACCTGCTCCATTTAAATTAATGTAAACATTAAAGTATATTGAATTGTAATGAATTTGAGGAAAAATTTCTAACTGGTGTTTGGTAGATGGAATTCAATTGTGTCTAACTTGGAATTTTGTAAATTTTAACAGTAAGCTCTGAGTGGTCTCAGGTTGGTTTGCAAATGATATGTACTGAGGTTGTAAATAGAATCTGCTGAGATCCTCCATGCTATCTGCTGCTTTATGAGGTTCTGGAAAAGCCAATTTAAGGAATTAGGAGGCATATTGTGTTTATAACTAAACCAAGAAGGGTATTGGTACAAATTAATCCAGGCAAGGAAAGTCCACTGGAGAACCATTCATGAAGACAGGGACAAGTGACAGGCATCATCAAATGTTAAAACTGGAAGAGATCCTTAGGCAATCTCAATTAATGAGAAAATGGACATCAGGATATTAGCCAGTTAGTGCCAAAGCCAAGGTTAGCATTGGCACAATTATTGATTTTTATCCCCTCTGTTGAGCATCAAGTTCTGTTTAATATTGCTGAACAATATTAAAGCTTGGTTTCTCCATATAGAATTTAAAATAACATCCAGCCATGAAATAAATAAAAGAAGTCTAAGGCAGTTACAATTTCTTCCAATTTGACTATTTCTGATGCCTTACAAAATAACAAAAACCAAATTCAAGGAATGAACTTTTGGTCCCGACTTTGCTAATAATGCTTTAAGCAAGTGAATGGTCTTCCCAGCCTTTCCCAAAGGTCCCTAGATTAATTTTTGGTGACATTGCTAGGAAACTCCCATGAAATCTTGTGGGTCCATAGAAACCATGCATTAAGTCTGTAACGTATTGTGTAGATCACATCCTATCATGTGAAAATGTTCTGTTCTAAAAGTCCCTTGGAACTGTGGATGCATTTTTCTTATAAAACCATGTTTCAAGGGATGGTTATCTTCTCTGGCCATCACAAAAGCCTACTGGATTCCCCAAGTGGCTGAACTGGAATGAATGTGATCAGAAGCTGTCAAGACCCAAACTTCCAGCCTTTTGAGGGGCAGATCTATGGATTGGGAAACTGTTAGAGGCTCTGCTCTATTCTGTCTTCTTTTTTGGAAGAACTTGGCAGCCCTTGAGTAGAGAGAAGGAGGAGGTTCTGTGGGAGTGGGGCCTTGGTGGGGAAGCTAAGGTCTCCTTTGGAAACAACGGAGGAAGGCTCCATGTTAAAGGGGAAAGGAGGAGACAGGAAACCTCCTTTAAATTGTTTATAAGTTGAATTGTTTCTAAAACCGGAACTGACAACTGTGTTTTTACGAAGCAGAAAAGGATGCGACAAGCTCCAAAGCCCTCATTCAGGCATGTACAATGCTCAAGAAGATCAGAGTACAGTTTTCTTTGGACAGGTAGGTCTCAGAAAATTGAGGGCTGAGACAGAGAATGAATTCTTCTAATTTAAAGATTATCGTAGGTGTTACTGATGCCATTTGAACAGCTCTGTAACATTCATAGACTGTGGAATGGCTTAGATCAGTGCCTGAGCAAACAAATATTTTTGATTTTGCTTCTCCAGTTAGACAAGGGAAAAGGTTTTGCATTCTATCAGCTGGGCTTTTATTGTTTTTCATGTTAGGACAAATGTTCTTTGAGAGGTGGGGTCTTGTTTGAGGAAATGTCAAGCCGTCCAGTTTAGATTTATTGTGTGATTGTGGAAGGTGCCAAATGTTTCAAGAAGTTGGTGGATGCACTTTTCCCCCATCTCCTGGCAGACTTTTCTGGAATCAGGATATGTCCACTGCAGGAAGAAAGCAAATATGTTTTACTTAAAACAGTAAGCAACAGAAAAACCTAAAGAAGGCATGTAGTAGATGGATTTACATCATTGGAAAGGTATTTTGTGCACCAAGTTCCAAAGTTAGGGAAGGCAGCTAAACACGGAACTGTCACTAAAGGCCCAGGCGTTGTCTGTGGAGTCTGGGTGGGCCAAAGAGGCATGATTTATGGGAATATCATAAGACTTGCTGGCTCTAAAGTATTTGTCCTTCAATGTCCAGAAATTCCTGCCTTTGGAATAGTCCTTGGAGAAACACTGATTTAGCTCAACTTTCCCACCAAGTGCCCTCACTTTGACCAGTAGGTCAAATTCAGCATAAACCTTTTGGCAGTGAATCCCTTGGAGGCCTTAATATTATCTTAAAAATTGCTAGGAATTTTGCATCCTTTCCATAATATATTCATGTTTAATTTAGTATAAGACTATCATCCATTCCCAAACCTTGGAGTGAAATTGATGCTTCAGAAAGATGGACCATGTTTACCCTGAATTTTTGAGCACTCCCTGGAATACTGTCTTGTCTTCTGAGGAGGAGAAGAAGCCTCTTCAGCAAAAGAAGGACTTCATTGTCTACTTGGTGGTCTAGCCACTGTCTTTTGAAACTGTAAAAATACTCGTTTTTATTGGTTCTTCTTAGTTATACATGAGAGTAGAATTCATTTTGATATAATTATACAAGCATAGAATATATTTTATTCTAATTAGGATGCCACTCTTATGGATGTACATGATGATGGGATTCATTATGGTGTATTCATATAAGTACATAGGAAAATTATTTCAGATTCATTCCACTCTCCTTTTTCTATCACCCTCCCTTCTCCCAATACTCTTTTGGAACAGTTAATACGTGAGTTTGCTTTTATTTTAGGTGAAGCATCATGCCAGAGGAGTTCACTGTCACTTTGGAAAACAGTATTCAGGTCTCTGAGGGTTTAAAATGCCTTTGGTGATGGAAAAAGACAGGTCTAGAAATGTGGGATGCTGTGCTTCCAGGGAATACTTAAGTGGGATGTGGGGAAGCTGGGTTGAAGGAGGAGGGGCAGTGTGGGGCTAAGGGAGAAACAGGCAGAAATAAAAAAGAGATGGAGGTGTGAGTATCAAGCTTATCTACAGTCTCAAATGCCTTTCTTCAGCTCCTACTCTAACTCCTCTATTCTGGTGGCTGCATTTCCACTTGGAGACTCAAGACAACTTGAGTCCAAAACGTTAACACACCTATGAGTGACTCTGCCCACTCTTTACTCTTGCAGCATCTCAACCTCCTGACTCCCATGAGATTCTGGTTCCATCCCTGACATTGCCAACTCTCTGCCTCACTGTTCCAGCCAGAAACTGGGAGTCTCTGTCTTGTATTCTCAACCTCCCATGCACACATCAAATTGATCAGGAAGTCTAACCAAGTATGTTCTGAAAAAATTTATTCTCTATAGAAATTACAATTCCTGCAGAAAGCTGTAACACTCAAAGGGCTGAATGGAGAGATTAATGAAGGATCTACTCACAAAGTAGGGATGAGGACACCAAGAAAGAGTGGCAAAAGACCTAGGGAAAACTGCAGCATGCTGTGATCATCCCTAGGAAACCAGAGGCAAAAGGTGGCAGTGGAACTTCCACAAGTACTATGTACAGGAGCTTAGAACTGTGCAAGGGGGGCTGTCTGATGGGGACTGGACAGTGTAGCATGAGGAGGGTGGGTGTGGGAAAAGCAGGGGAAGGAGTCTACCCCACCATTCTACCTTCTCCCATCCTTTCATCTTGGCCCACTATTTCCTGTTGGCAAAGGCCGAACATCAGAGGGCAGGAGAGTTTAGTACTGTAGGACATTGGGGTCAGGCTCCTGGAGTGCAGGAAGGGCAGAATGGGGACAAAAGGGGTACAGTAGGATAAGCAATGAAGGGAGGATGAATAGTCCAGATTCATCTCCCTTGAATTTTTGAAAATGCCACTGGAGTTCAAGACCATCATCTCTTTCTTGGATGTCCTGGAAAAAAAAAATCCTTTTCAGTTGTCTTAACTATCTCCAGTTTGTGCTCTATTTCCATTTTATAAACCAGCATTTCTTAATTTCAATTCTGATGGATGGCACTCATATATAATACACATCCTGGGGAAAAGATGGGCATCCTTGGCTAGCACAGTCCCAAATGGCAGTGGCTCCTTTCTTATGTTCTCCCCCTTAAGAGAGCACATGGGACCTCATATAGAATAGGATGATTATGGAGTCATCTGCATTTCATTAAGAGATTGTACTTGCTAACTCTGTGCTTCAACAAATTATCATAAACATTCATGGGGCCTTATACATATTCATAGTGGGTGCCCAAGAACTATTTGTTGAAGGGGTGTTACTTGCGGCACACGTAACGGTGGATCTTTATACATCCATGTGTTGACTACAACCAGGTCTCCACAATGAGACTGGCTGTTCTAAAATGTTCCTAAAACATGAATCTAATTACTCTTCTACTTACATGGGCTGGTAACTTCCCACTGGCAAGAATTCTTAATGGTGGAAAGACTTCTTCATCATCCCAATTTCCCAGTCTCACTCTGATCTTTCCAGATCTCTTTACCTACCTCTCCCAACATCATCTGTTTCCCATTGACATTGAGCTTCTTATCAATCCTGGAAGAACACAAAGATCTCTGTGTCTCAAATATCTCTGTGCACATTGCCTCAAAGCTTAACACTTTTATGCACACTGATCCAAATTCCATTGGCCATCACTTATATTCTCTGTGACCAGCATAGCCCACTCTGCCCAAGCACTGGGAAGGTTTCAAGTGCTATGGAGTTAGTAGTCCCTGGAAGCCTCCTCACCATCCTTAAAGAATGGGTATCTACATACTTCATCTCTCTCCTCCCTTGGGTTCACTCTGGCATGTGTTCAATTGTTTCATGGAATTCCTTAGCACACTTAAGCTCCAGTAACCCTCCTTGGTAGCTTGGGCCTATTGCATCTTTATTTGCTTTCTTCCTTTATTACTTCCTCACTTCCTTACCAGTATTTCCTCAAATCATCTTTCAAACAAACTACTCACACTGGAATCTTTGTTTCCGAGTCAGCTTTTGGAGGAGTCTAGCTTAAAACATTTCAGTGTTGTCTTCCAGCATCGTCTTGTCTTTGCATATGGTATTGTTTGGGTCTGGATTCCTCTTTCTGTTCCTTTTTTGTAAACATCTAAAATGATGTAGAAGAATAAAATATTCTCCCTTTCATCTTGGTCTACTTTCCCTCCCAGAAGTAACCACTATTTGGTATGTATACTTCCAACTTCTCTCTTTACACATTTAAAAACACAACTACCTCCATATATGTACATGTATATTTGTGCATATGTGTGTGTATACATGCAAATGTAAATGCATTTGCCAGTGTATATACACAATGATAAATGAAATTGAACACATACCTAGATAGGTCTTTTCATATAAGTGAATTCACATTATACATATTGCACTGTAGCTTGCTTTCTCAATGGTATGAACCTTTGTATACCACACTATAAGATGAGCTGTAATTATTTAGACATTTTTTCTGCCTATGAACACTTAGGGAGCTGATATTTTTCCTATTTTAAAATTTCTGCTATGGCATATATCTTGTACACATGTGTTAGTCATCCTGTAGACGAGAGTTTCTGTTTGGGCTTTTTAGTTGTAAGCAATAGAAGACTCAACCTAAACTAGCTTAAGCAAAAAGCAAATTTAATTGTGAGAGGATAGATCTGGCTTTAAGAGCAGCTGCCAAGGGCTCAAGGGGTATCATAGGGACCTGACCTCCTTCCTCTGTGGTCCTCTTGTTGGCCCATTCCACAGGCCTTCCTTTTCAGTGGCAAAATAGCTACCAGCATCTCCAAGTTTCCTTCTTCAGAACTCCAAGTCCATTGGAACAAAGAGGGCAATTTTCTCTCAACAATCTTAGAAAATGTTCCCAAATTGGGTCACATTGACTCACATGCCCATTCCTAAATCAATTATTGTGGCTAGTGGGATGCCATGCTTGTCTTGACCAGGCCTAGGCACATTCCCTTTAGTGAAATGGACTTGAGAAGAGGAGGGGAGTGGTTCCCTAGAGTTGTTACTCAAGTCACTTGAAAGCAAAAAGAATGCTGCATGTCCAGTCAAGATGGGTTTCTGCAAGCGAAAATAGTGTTAAATGTATATAAATTAAGCATTTTAATAGCTACTGTCAAACATCTCAATTTATATTTCTATAATACGGTATTGGCTAGAGCCTGTCTCTCCATAGCCTTTAGCAACTGGATACTGTCATATTTTAAATTTCAGTGAATTTATGTCTAAAAATGGTATTTCACTCTTAATTTCACTGTCCTAATGCCTTTTGAAGGTGCTTACCCTTTCACACGTTTAGCCAGCCTTTGCATGTCTTTTTCAGTGAGCTTCTTTGTTTTTTTCTGTGAAATATATTCATATCTTTTGGTTCTAATTCAATGTGGTTGTCTTTTACTTATTGTTTGCAGCAGCTCTTTATATATGATGGGGATTAGAACTCTGAGTTCTTTTTTTTGAATATATATCTTTTTTAGTTATCAGTAGACTTTTATTTGTATGTGGTGCTGAGAATGGAGCCCAGTGCCTCACACATGCTAGACAAGTGCTCTACCACTGAGCTACAACCCCAGCCCAAGAACTCCGAGTTCCTTGAAGGTGAGACTTCACTGTAATCCTATGTGACATCTATTACAAAATAGAGATCAAGTGTGATGTGAATGAAAAAATGAAAGAGTGCATAAGTGAATGAGTTAATAGTTTTGTTTGTCCTGTTTTGTACTAGGCCTCAGGGCAAAACATCCCTTTTTCCATATATTTTCCTGGCAAGTTCTCTGTGAAGTTTCTCAGTGAGCTTTTCTAGAAGCTGTGAGGAACATGTGAATCAGGTTAACAGGGGAATAATGTTTGGTATTACTTTTCAGAAGCGCTCTCCATATTTTCTTATGCGAATTCATCCTGTTGCTAGGAGCAAATGGCCTACCTCCTGTGACTCAGACTCACACGATCACATCCACTCCCTTTGAAGTGTCCGCCCTGGCTCTCTGTTGAGGCTTGCATCTGCCACGGGAGTCAGCTTGTACGTTGCCCAGTTCAACATCCATCCAGGATTTCATAGGAACTTGAGAATCATTGTTTTTGGCTGGAATCCTAGGTTTGAGGTTTCTTCGTGGAGGACTCTGAAAAAAGGATTTGGAAATGATGTCGTCTCTAATCCCAAAATATGTATTTGGGAGGCTGCCTTCGCCATGACCCACCTAACAACTCAGGCTCCTGGGGCTGTTTCACCCAAATGAGTTCAATCCTTTGGTAGAGTTGAAAGAAACAGATTCAGGAGACAGAATACCTGAGTTCTAATCCTGATTTTGATAGGCAAGTTATTCACCCTTTTTTCTTATCCTAAAACGAGATGGTTGGAATTGATGATCTCTAAGCCCCTGTCGAAGTCTACAATGCTGAACTGAATTCTGAATTCTGCTTTGCCACCAACAGTGTGTCCTAGGAACTTTGCCCATTACTCATGAGAATGTCAACATCTGGGTAAATAGATATTTTGGGGTCAGCTCTATAAAGCCCAGAAGTACGTATTGCATGTTGATTTTGGCATATGGACAAGCCTGAACAGGGCCATGTCAAGCATTTTACCATGATAGCTGCTGGAAGGAGGGCCAAGAGAGGCTGTCTGGGTGAATTGCTTGAATGAAGGGGACCAGCTCAGGTCCCACAGCAGAGATGGCCTTCAGGAGGAGTGGAGGGGAGGTGCCCAGGAGTGGATCTAGATATCGTAAAGAAATTATTAGCATCTATGTTGGAAATGGCTTATGACCCTGTCAAAGCCACATTCTCAGACAACAGGGAGAGCTGTAAATAGATCTACACAGTTATCCAAGCATAGCAGAATAAAGCTGAGGAAAGCCAAATTAAACAGGCTCAGCCAACATTTTGGGTGAAAATGTCGAAGATTGCTCATGCCTTCAGAATGAGAAGTCCTCTGTTCGAATGCTCACAGTGGCCCATCCTTTGGAGATGGCTAGAGGCTGGGAGGCTGGCTCTGTCTTCCCACTGAGACCCTTTCAGCAAAGAAGAACCAGAGGCCAAGACACTTCCAAAGAGGAGATCTCATACCTGGAAAGACTTGGAGCATTGCTTGGTTGATACTCAACTGACATTTAAAGAAAAAGTTAGGTTCTAAGATCTCAGGACTGAGAGTCACAACGCATGGCTGAGTTAATATAATATGGTGGAAAATCCTTTAAATTTTTTGTCATAACTTCACACTCACAAAAATTGTTTATATACATCACATTTTCATTCAGTATTTTACCAATTCTTCCTTCCCTCCCTTCCTCTTTATTTCATATCTATATGTTCATATATTATATATTTTATAATGTTTACATTTGCTTATATATATATATTTATATGTGCATATTATATAATGTAAAATATATTAATATATGTGAATCTATTCTCCTATGCCTGTTTGAGCATAAGTTGTAGATATGATGTCTTTTTACCTTCAAGTATTTCAATGCACATTTCTTAACAAGAAGGACACTCTCTTACATCCTAATATTATCACTATCAAAATTAGGAAATTAACATTGCCATGGTACTGTTATCCAGTTCATAGATTTCATTCAGTTCCCAAATTGTCACAATCTTTTACAGCAAAAGAAAATCTTGCATCACAGACCCCCTTCAGTTAACACATCTTTAGTCTTTTTTAATCTGGAAGAGTTTCTCAGTCTTTGTCTTTCATGATATTTTTGATGAATGCTGGCCAGTTATTTTGTGAAATGTCCCTCAATTTGGGTTTGTCTGATGTTGTGGAATTTCCTTTTAGCTCCATCAGCTGCCTCCTGAAGTACAAATGCTTGCTTGGGATGTGACTGGCTGCAGAAACAGCCTCTCCAGTCTAGCAGTTGAGAGCTCATGCAAACTCTGCTTTGCCCTGATTTGGGGGCTTTCTTCCTGTCCCTCTCAAACAGGGGTTCTGCATCTGCAAGGGTTGTGAAAAAAATCAGATACTTTGCTTGTTACAAATTGTTTCCCACATAATGCTGGAAGTGGCAGATAGATTCTCCAATTTTCTCAGAATCAAATGTTAGGAACTGCTACATATGTGTTACAAACAGATGAGACTGAATTTATGGTATATAATTTAGATTCTTTGAAAAAATAAATTTGAGATCTAAACACATCTATGTAAAAGTTAATTGCTGCAGCTTAATGAGCTCTTTGCTGCAAGTTTCTGTTTGTTTTATAGTGCAGTTTACTATAATATGGTTTCATCATTATTTAGGCCCCCAAATAGGCTTACTCCAAAGCAGTTTCTCTTGTAAGTTGGTCCTATGGTGTGAAATCTGGAAATGACACTATTGCAAACTTAGTGAGTCTAAACATGACTTCTCAGGTTCACTGACCCCCACATTTTCATTGACCAACTGAGGAAGGTGGAAGAAGTTGGGATGGTGTGGGATAGGAGGACTGCTCAAAGTATTTTCTCTGTGTCTTGCAGACAAGTGAAGCTTTTCCCAAGGACTGGGATATTTCTGGCTAATACTTCCAGCCAGCTGAGGAATTCTCCTGATGGGAACCACAGAATCAGACTCTTAGAAGTAGAGTTGTCATTACAAATTGCAGGGCACTCTGAGAACTGAAAAACAAACAAACAAACAAACAAACAACAAAAAAAAACTAGCCTCAACAAATTCATTTAGGTAGAAGGGGCAACTCCAACACTAACCAGTAATAAAAGACCAACACTTGTAAATGCTTGAATGAAACACTTAATTCTTGGGATGCCTTTAAATAAGGATTAGGTACATTCTTGAACCACAATTTCAGTGATCCAGTCTTTGAAATCATGGGAGATTTGTACAGTTGTATTTCTGAACAGTGTGAAGAGCTATCTCATTTTTTTTTTACAGATCACTGCTGATTGTTAAATATACCTCACTCCTTTTCTTTAAACAACTATTATTATTTTAAATTTAGCATAAAGAATACTGTTCTAGAGGCCTTGTTACAGAAGTTGGTGCTTGCACCAGTGTGTTGGAGTGTTGAACCTATGTTTTCCTCTACCAGTTGCAACCTTTCTGGTCTAGTTCCTAGCATTTGATCCACTTGAGTTCATTTTTGTGCAGGGTGAAAGATGAGGCTTTAGTTTTATTCTTTTACATATGGATATCAGTTTTCCCAGCACCATTTGTATAAAAGGCTATCTTTTCTTCAATGTATGTTCTTGGCACCTTTGTGAAGTATCAGATGATGATATCCATGTGGAGTTGTCTCTGTTTCTTTTATGCTGCCCCATTGGATTTCATGCCTGTTTTGGTGCCAACTCCATGCTGTTTTTATTACTATAGTTATGTAATATTATTTGAGGTCTGGTATTGTGATGCCTCCAGCATTACTCTTCTTGCTCAGGATTGCTTAGTAATATCCTAATCTTTAATCATTTGTCAGGAGCTAGGTACTTATTGCGTATAGACACAAACAATGAACACCCTAATATTTTCTATCATTCTATTTATCCACAAGAACTGTAGCCCCTAAAGATAGGAAGAGGAGTGTAAAGTAGTTTCTGTATCCCTGGAGCCACAAGTGTAGGAAAAGAAAAAAGATTGAAAAAAGAGTTTTCCTAATCTTAAGTGTGGTGTGAGGCAGTCAAATAGAGAGAAACAGAGGGGATATGATGAGAGTGCTGGAAGTAGTAGGGGGAAGACTATGATGTGACCTTCCAGAGCAAACTAAAACTGAGCTGAGTTTAAAGAACAGTTAGAAGTCAGGGGATGGATGAGGCAAGAGAGGACACCATAGAAAGAAGCAATAGCACAGTTAGTCCCTGCTGGTGGGCTGCAAGTGGGGATGTTTGAGGGACTCTACCCTATTCAATATAGGTGGAGGTAGAGGAGAAGCAGGAGATGAGGCTGGAAAAGTAGGAAAGGATCATGGAGATCCTTGTAGATCCTTTAAAGAGCTTGGAATGCCATGTAAATATTATTCAGAATCATGGAAATGATTTAAACAAAGAAAGTAACATCAATGGGAAAAAAAGCCAGACTTGCCAAATAAGAAGTCATGGATCATATGTTCTCTCTCATATGTGGAAACTAGAGAGAAAAGTATTTTAAAAGGGGACCTCATGAAAATAGAGGATAAAGGAGTTGAAGAAGGGGACCAGAGGTAGGGAGAAAGGAAGCCAAAGGGGAGGGATTGGGGAATTAAATTGGGTTGTGTGCAAGACCAACATGTCACAATGAATCCCACTCTTATTTGTGATCATAATGCACCAATAACAAATACTGGACTTACAAGAGAAATGTAATGCCATCAAATGGCAAGGGTTAGGAAGGACAGAGGTTGGAGGCAGGCACAGCAGCAAGGGCACAGTTTTAATAGAATATTAGGCAGTAAGTGTGGCTTAAACTAAGATTATGACCTGGGAATGGAGAAAATGGCATGCATTTAGGAGGGTGTTTCTGAGATGAAAGCATTGAGACTTGGTAACTGGGCTGGGTATAGTGGCACATACCTGTACTCCCAGTGGCTCAGAAGGCTGAAGCAGAAAGATTGCAAGATCAAAGCCAGCCTCAGAAACTTAGTGAGACCATGTCTCAAAATAAAAAAAAAAAAAGGCTGGGATGTGACTCAGTGAGAAAGCACCTCTGGGTTCAATCCCTACACCAAAAGAAAAAAGAAAAATAAATAAAACTTGGTAACTGATAAGATGTAAGATTTATGAAGAAGTGTCACTAAGGATGACTAACTTTCCTTCTTTTGGTAGCTGGCAGGATTATGGTATTATTCCTATTAAATCCCTTTTACTTTTTGCAATGGGTTTGCCACCAGAATACAGGTGTCATGAAAAACACCACCAAATCAAAGCCAAAATGGGAAAAGAAAAGACTCATATCAACATCATTGCCATCAAACATGCAGATTTGGGCAAGTCTATCACTCCTGGCCATCTGATCTACAAATGTGGAATTCACAAAAGAACGAGTGAAAAATTTGAGGAGGAAGCTGCTGAGATGGGAAAGGGCTCCTTCACGTATGCCTGGGTCTTGGATAAACTGAAAGCTGAGTGTGAGCGTGTATCACCATTAACATCTACCTGTGGAAATTTGAGACTAGCGAGTATTATGTGACTACGATTGATGTTCCAGGACAGAGACTATCAAAAACATGATTACAGCCACATCTCAGGATGACTGTGTTGTTCTGATTGTTGCTGCTGGTGTTGGTGAACTTGAAGCTGGTGTTTCCAAGAACAGGCAGAACCATGAGCATGCCCTTCTGGCTTACACTCTGGGTGTGAAACAACTAATTATTGGTGTTAACACAGTGGATTCCATTGAGCCACCCCACAGTCAGAAGAGATACGAGGAAATCGTTAAGGAAGTCAGCACCTACGTTAAGAAAACTGGCTACAACCCTGACACAGTAGCATTTGTGCCAATTTCTGGTTGGAATGGGGACTACATGTTGGAGACAAGTGCTAATATATCTTGGTTGAAGGGATGGAAAGTCACCCATAAAGATGGCAGTGCCAGTGAACCATACTACTTAAAGCTATAGATTGCATTCTGCCACCAACTCGTCCAACTGACAAGCCTTTGCATCTGCCCCTCCAGGATGTTTGCAAAATTGGTGGTATGGGTACTGTCCCTGTGGGCCGAGTGGAGACGGGTGTTCTCAAGTCTGGCATGGTGGTCACCTTTGCTCCAGTCAATGTCACAACTGAAGCAAAGTCTGTTGAAATGCACCATGAAGCTCTGAGTGAAGCTCTTCCTGGAGACAATGTGGGCTTCAATGTCAAGAACGTGTCAGTCAAAGATGTTTCTTGTGGCAATGTTGCTGGTGACAGCGAAAATGAACCACCAATGGAAGCAGCTGGTTTCACTGCTCAGGTGATTAGCCTAAACCTTCCAGGTCAACCTTCCAGTGCTGGCTATGCCCCTGTACTGGATTGTCACACAGCTCACATTGCTTGTAAGATTGCTGAGCTGAAAGAAAAGATTGATCGCTGTTCTGGTAAGAAGCTGGAAGATGGTCCTAAATTCTTGAAATCTGGTGATGCTGCCATGGTTGATATTGTTCTAAGAAAGGCCATGTGTGTTGAAAGCTTCTCTGACTATCCTCCTCTGGGTAGTTTTGCTGTTCATGATATGAGGCAGACTGTCGCTGTGGGTCTCATCAAAGCAGTGGACAAGAAGGCTGCTGGAGCTGGCAAGGTCACCAAGTCTGCCCAGAAAGCTATAAGAATAAATGAATTATTACCCCTAATGCCTGCCACCCCGGTCTCAATCAGTGGTGGAAGAATGGTCTCAGAACTGGTCTCAGAACTGTTTGTCTCAATTGGTCATTTAAGTTTAATAGTAAAAGACTGATGAATGATAACAATGCATGATAAATCCTTCAGAAGGAAAGGAGAATGTTTTGTGGACCATTTGTGTTTTGTGTGTGGCAGTTTTAAGTTTTTAAGTTTTTAAATTTTTTTTAATGGAAACAACTTGACTGAAAATCTGTCACAGAATTTTGAGACCCATTAAAGCAAAAATTTAATGAGAAAGAAAGAAATCCCTATTAGTTGGTTTGGGGGAAACAAAGATGATGTGTTCAGGTTTTCACATATGTGGGTTTGATGTGTCCAAATGTGTGATGATTTCCATAAGAAGTGGGGAGTTGGGATAGAAGTAGAATAGAACTCCACTCTTCTGGATGTGGTGATGCCCAGGCAATGGGTCATTGTGTGGCAAGCATTCTTGAAGGTCTGTTTGGTCAATGATATGGTCCATGAGGTTGTATGAGAACTTTGTATGCTAAATGCTCAACTCCTGGGAAATGCACAGCATCTTCTCCTTGAGAGGGGAGGCTCCAGTTCCTACCCTGGAGACTTGTTATCCCAGGCAAGTGACCTTTTGGAAGCCAAGTCTTGAATTAAACTAGAAAGTTGGAACTTTCTGGGTGAAAGAGCCAGTTATGAGACTGTCGAGTAGCATATCAAGGCTAGAATGGTAACAATGAACACAGTCCTTTGTTCAAATAAGAACTCAGTGTCTCTCTAGCTCCATTCTCCTTCCTCCTTCTCCACCCCCACAACATCAAAGGAATGACATAGACAAGTACTGGGTGTCATGAAATCAAGAAGCTTTGCTGTGGGACCAGGGCTGTGGCTCAGTGGAAGAGCACTTGCCTAGCATGTGTGAAGCACTGGGTTCGATTCTCAGCACCACATACAAATAAATTACCTCATGTACATTTATGACTGCATGACCGATGTGATCCTACTATATGTTTAATCAGAGAAATGAGAGATTACACTCTATTTATGTATGATCTATCAAAATGTATAAATTCATTCTCCTGTCATGTACAACAAATTAGAACAGATAAAAAAACTAAAAAAATAAATGAATAAAATAAAATAAATCAACATCTAAAACAAATTAAAAAAAAAAAAACAGCTTTGCTGTTCAAGGTGGGTCATCCCTTGCAATCAACTCCCTTTGGGGCCCCAAACTAGGAGCACTTCTTGGGCTGGAGTTGCCAAACACTTGGCGATGTTCCCATGAGAAATCAGGTATTCGCTTCAACACGGAAAGATGAGTAAATCCAAGACAGCATCTCTGGTCTCAGCGCACCACCTTCCCTAGCCTCTTACACTTTAATACATTTTAGCAGGTAAGGTAGAGGGAAGAACAGGGCTGAAGGCCAATATTGGAGCTGCCCAAAGAAGACCTAAGTAATCAGGATGAAGAGCAAGGCATGGCCTTCCATTCACGGATTTTTATTCCTTTATCAAAGAATACAGGAGTAGACCTCTCTTCCTGATCTGTTGTTGTTAGAAGTCAAGAAGTACTATGCACAGTGGTTAAGTCAGCCAAGGGTTTGAGTTACAGAAGCCCTATTCTCTGACCAAGTGACCATGGACTTAAGCTAATTAGTTTCAGAATCTACATTGATAAAACAGGGATAATAATAGTACACACTCTGTATGTAGGGACCTGGCATACTGCTTGACATAAACTAACCAGTCAATAACTGTTGGCTATTATTAATACTAACCCCACAGAATCATTCCTGTTGCAACTTGGCCTGTACCAGAGTCTGAGTTATAGCAGCCATTGTCACAATCCCTTGGGCAGCATCATCTCTGTACTTCATCCCACTTGCTTCATGACTTCCCTATGTGCAGGCACAGCCTGGGTAATTGCATTGCTTTGCAAGAAGATGCGGTGCAATTGCACCCAGCTGGAAGCTAGAGTCGTGGTTTTTAAGGCGTGCTCCTTAGCTAGCAGCATCAGCATCACCTGGGAACTTGTTAGAGGAGGACAAATTCTCAGGATCTACCACAGATGGGCTCAATCAAAATCTCTGGGGGTGAACCTAGCAACCTGTGTTTAACAAGCACCACCCCCGAGATCCCAGGTGATACTGACTGACGCATGCTCTAGCGTGAAAACCACGGATCTAGACTCTGGGATGCCACTGAACTTCTCACACAGGAAGAGCTTAAGTGGAAGAAGAAATCCTAAAGACATGCTGGTAGCTTACAGCCAAATTTGGGTGAGTGGCTTAACATCTTGCCTCTTCAATGCTCTCCTCTGACCGGGACCAGGCTGTCAAGCTGCAAATATTTCCTTTTCGCTCCCTGTTTCTCTCCCACAAGATAGTTCCTGCCCAGGCATCTCAGATTACCATTCCTTCTTCAAAGCCAATTAAAGGTCTCTAATCCCTCCTGTGTTTACCTAAAGGATGAATTTGATCAGAAAGGATGAATGGGAAAGGCAAAATCCTAGAAGGGCTTGGGAAAAAAAAAAGTTTCTGCTCCAGTGGTGGGAACCCATCCTTTCTCACTAAGCTTATTATGAACTGGTGCATTTTTGAATTACAATTCTCTATCAGACTGCCTCTTTCATCTAAAGTCCTCTGTTGTGCTTTCCAAGACAGCTTTTGACTTTACCATTGGTATTAAATACTTTTGAGAATTTTTTTCTCCTCAAGTACATCTCAGGGATGCCCAAAACAATCGTTTGAACTGCATGGCATATTCATTTTGTGGGTGTTGGTTGATCATCAGCAATTTCTTGTGATTCAACCTCATGTATACTTTCAAGTTTGCTTACAAGGGCCTCATCATTCTACCTTACACAAAATCAAAAGCAGATTATTTCCTAAAGACTTTCAGGAGCATTAGAAGAGTTTGCCACTTCCTGGCTAGGTTCCTGGTATATGTAACTTGACCTCCCAAGCCCTGCTTTCCTCATCTCTAAAGGTGGAGATGAGGTTACTGTTCTTATAGGTTAATGTAGGAATTGCTGAGAAATCATTCATAGATGCAATATTGTGCCCAAATTTTAATTATTCTTATGTGTTTTAATATCCTTCTTTAGTAAGGTTGAAGGTAACACTATGGTGTTCAAACTTGTACCTCTGTCTCCTCTACAACTTTAGGTCAGCCTTGTCCTACATACTGATTGAGGATGAGCCTCCAAGAAATAGGGCACAGCTGACCATTTTTAAGGCCCTGAAACAGTTATTTTTGAGATAGCAAGAGAGTGATATTTTTTATGGCTTAAGTAACCATTGTTACTCTTCATTTTAGAGAAGTGTCAGATTTTTTTATGTTTTGGAATCTTAGTAGGATAAGAGAAGGCAGCCTCGTAAATGAAGGCAACTCCCTATCCGCTGAATGGTACAATCTTTAAGAATTGGCTTAACTTTCAAATTGTATATATGTCTCAATCTACCTTGCTGAGAATGAAAGTGCAAGACAGAGTTAGCTTTGAACTTTTGGAATGCAGAGATGCTATATAGATTACAAGGTGTCATTGCACCAAGTAAGGATTATCATTATTCTTTGGCAATAGCCATGACATCAGGAAAACGTATCTTCTATTAGTTCAAAGGCAGAATGAGAAAAGAATTTTTTTTTTCCAGTGGAACCATCATCACCCCAGAGATGTTTTAGAAGGTGTAACTGGAGTATTCTCAATGGCCTTTAAGAGTAAGGTTAAGAGCTGCCTGCACGTGTTGCTTCCTTAGAATATAGTGGAATAGGAGTCCTGAAGGACTGTTTTTCTGGTTTATTGCTAGATGTTCAAAAAGGTAAGTGGAAATCTGATACCCTGTAAGTTGGACTGTTGACAAGGGACCCTGTGAATTTTCAAAGACAGGTGTTGATTGGAAATTTGCATGTGTTCCCAGCTAGACTTGTTTATGGAATCACCCTGTTCTTAGAAGTAAACAAGGAGAGGCAATTCAATCTTTTCATTGATAAAATGGCTTGCTCTGTGCTTGTAAAATGTTCTGTGGCTCATTCATGTGCTGAGGGTTAAATAATGGCAGGCGTATGATGTCATGCATGGGCAGTGAATTGGGAAGCCTCACTTAATATGAAACTGCAGAGAGATGGGGAAAGTGGTGTATGAATGGAAGAACTTGAATCTCAGGGCTTGATTTTCTTTTCTTGTTAAGTTAAAGAACTTATAGTTTTATGTATATCAACTATGCCAGCAAAACCCATGCACCTAGAGGAAATCATGTACAAGTGACCAATAAAAATAATTCAGCAACTTGGTTCTTTGTTGTTTTGCCATTCACTGTGACAAGATCAACAAGCTTTGCTGAGTTTAGATGTGTATTTTGAATTATTTTTTCCCTTAAAAACATTTGAGATCCAGCAGCCCTGTGGACAATTTTGGTTTTTCCTTGACAAGTAAAATTAACAATTAGGGACTAGCCTTTCTCCACTTTCTTTCTGTGTTTCTGTTCCTTACTGTAACTGTATGTTCAAATTCAGAGCCGTGCATCTTTGTCTTTACATAGTTATGCATGAGCATAGGCAGATGTAAAAAATCCCCCAGAACACCGTCCACCACGTGTGTATACACATAAGTGTGCACGCACACACACTAATTCTAGTCCCATTCTTTATCTCTTCTGGGGAAAGAAGTCAAAAAAGATCCTTAACTACCTTGGCAGTTAATTATTAGTTAAGTAAACGAACAGCAAATTCATACCCTTACCCACTAACCCCCAAACAAGTCAAAATTGAAAAATTCATACATACCTCATTTGATGTCAGTGTTATGGTAAACAAGGGTTTTTTCTTACCTTTTTGATTTGGTGAAAGCCAGTTTTCTGATGTGAGTCTAAATAGATTGTAGTGTCCACAGAGGTGTTTTGACATACAATAATCTCTTTTCTTGTATAAACATGATTGGGTATTTGACTTGATCAGTGCTACAGAAGTGAATTCTAAGTATGGAACAGGTGAGTTCTACTCTAGAGCTGCCTCTCTCTGTAGCACTCCAGAATACCCCACAGCTGAAATAGTTTTGTGACCAGGACAGAAGACTTGAGTTAGTACAGTTATTTCAAGTGTCGGTGGAGGAGCCTGAGCTGGGACACGTGCCTTTTACTGGCGAATATCTGGCTGAAGATATCAGTGCAACCCAGGTTGGGGTATCCGTGTACGTACATCTCGCTGAGTGTTGTAAATACACTTATGATAGAAGAACCAGTTGTGCAGGCTTTGGAGTCATGGTAACTTGTGGGTGGTGGCTTAGTCCAAACCACCCTCTCCCTTTTTCATTCTACTTTGAGCTGTTTTATTTCAGTGTCATCTTCCTTCCTTTTAACCTCTGGGAGAAGAAAGTCATACTTCAAGGGTCTGGAGGTTTCTGTTGTGTTTTGTATCTGTTTAACAATAAGCATTTCCTGAGACGGGTTCACTGAACATGGGAATAAAATAGCTGTTTTTGGCTATACTCCCTAACTTTACATCTCAGTTCTAACACTGGGAGTTGGGTGTCTTTGGCCAAAGTATTTCATTTCCCTTTCATCATCTGTTAAGTAGGGATGATGGAGGGAGGGGTGTCAGCCAGATGGCAGAAAAGGAGTTTCCAGCTTTTATTCCCTTGAAGAAATATTAATTGGAGTAACCATCTGCATGTAAAAAATACCTTTACAAAATTAACACATCCGGGTGAAATATTATGGAACACATGTGGATCACAGAATTAAAATGCATTGAGGAGGCTGAGAAGGAAAGACTTACATTACTGGTACCACCTCTTCTTTATGCATAGGAAAGAGGGGGAGTACCCCAGTTCTCTGTGGATCCCAATACAGGACCTGCCCTAGTCAACCCTGGCTAGCCCCATCAGGCTCACCTTAGGCCAGGATGGATTTTATATTCTTAGGCTCCTCTGGATCTAGGTTGTACAACTGCCCCAGGGCACTGGCTCCTGCATTCCAAGGCTCCAGCAGATTTCCACAAAATACTACGCCATGATTAAGTGGTATTTATCCCTGGGATGCAAGGATGGTTCAATATATGCAAATCAATAAATGTGATACAACACAATTAACGGAATAAATGGTAAAAAGCATACAATCATCTCAAAAGATGCAGAAAAAGTATTTGGCAAAATTTCACATCCCTTCAGTACAGAAATATCAACATATTAGCTATAAAAATAATGTACCACACCATAATAAAGGCCATGTATGATAAGCCTATAGCTAACATTGTAGTTATAGGCTATAATGTGAGAAGCTGAAAGCTCTTTTTCTGAGACCAGACAAGATAAGGGTGTCCACTCTTCCCACTTCTTCTCAACGTGAACTAAAGACCTAGCCAGGGAAATTTAATCAAGAAAAAGAAATAAAAGGTATTCAAATTGGAAAGGAAGAAATAAAGTCATCTGTGTTTGTTGATGGCATGACCTAAATCCTAAAAAGTCTACCAAGTACCTGTTAGAACTCATAAATGAATTCAGTAAAGTTGCAGAATATGAAAATGACATATGAAAATCAGTTGTGTCCCTAGTGGGACCAAGCTGCAGTTGCCCAGAGTGGTAACCTGCCCATTAGCACAGCTGGCTTGGCCTGGCTCCCTTCTCTGTCTATCTCCACTCTCTCATCTTCTTTTTGGATTCGCCTTCCAAGCAACCTGCCGCAAGGGCCTACTTTAGGAGAAATCCAAACCAAGAAAAAAGAGAGCAATAACTTGATGACTGGGAAGAATTCCATTCATCAAACCCCAATGTCGTCTCCTATAAAAGTCATTTTTCTTTTTAGTAAGTACATGGTGATCTAATTTAAGTCCAAAGTCAGTATTCTGTACACAGAAAATCCATGGCTTGGCCTTTCCCTGAAATCTCCTTCCCTTTCCTTCCAGGCACTCTCTTCTCTTCAACCATCCCTCTTATTCTCTTTCCCAAGGTCCCCTCCTCCCAATGCTTCTTAGTATTTAAAACAAGTGAGATCATAATGCTTGTAAAACAATGGAGAAATTTAGGATATGCTGAATTTTTCTCTCTAATTGATGTGGTTTCTAAGGATACCAAATGGTAAAGAAAGCAACCTCATGACTTCTTCACTCATTGGCCACTTCTCCTATTTCATCCTCACGAGGTTGCTTTTCCCTGATTTCATATTTAAGTTCCCATGAATAACTTAATTAGGTTCAACTTTTCAGAAATATTAGTAATACAAGTTAAATTTTATTGAATGCTTAATGCTGCTTTATGTCAATTAACTAACTTCACTTTTACATCTCTCTTAAGATCATCTGCAATCTGCATCATTTTCAACTTTAAGATATAATTAATAAAAATTATATGTATTTACAGTGTATAGTGTGATTTTTTTTTTCCACTGAGGAACCTAGAGACACTTTATGACTGAGCCCCATCCCCAGCCCTTTTTCTTATTTTGAGACAGGGTCTTGCTAAGTTGCCCAGGCTGGCCTAGAACTTGTGCTTCTTCTTTTTCAGCCTCCTGAGTTGCTGGCATGCACCACCATGTGTGGCTTACGATGTGATGTTTTGATATATGCATACATTCTCAAATGATCACCACAAACAAGGTAGTTAACAAATCCGTCATCTCACAAGTTACTTTTGTATGTATGGTGAGATCATTCACGATCTACTCTCTTAGCAAATTTCATGTATATAATACATATTATTAACTGTAGTCATCATGCTGTCCATTAGTTCTCCAGAGCTTATTCATCATGCATAACTGAAATTTATTCTCTCTTACCAACATTTCTCAATTTCCCCCACTCCCTCCCTATCCCCTAGAAACTACCTTCATGTGAGTTAGGAGTTTTGAGGATCCTCATATAAGTGAGATCACACAGTATTTGTCCTTCTGTGTAGGACTTATTTCACTAGAATAATGTCCTTCAGCTTCACCCATGTTCTTGCAAATGTCAGAATTTCCTTCTTCTTAAAGACTGAATAATATTCTAGTGTGTGTATGCATATGTATATACATGCACATACATATGTTTTTAATGGTCATTGTTGTTTTGATTATGACAGCTGTATTATATATAGACACATGTTCTATGCATAATATAGCTATGGTAATCAAAATACATTGTATATATGTTATATACATATATATATATATAAACATTTTATTTATCCATTCATCCATTAATGGACACTTAGATTGATTCCATATCTTGGCTATTATAAATAATGCTGCAATGATCATGGGAACATACACATCACTTGAAGATACTGATTTTATTTTCTCCCAGAATTGGGTTTGCTAGGTCATATGATAGTTCCTACCTTAATTTTTTTGAGGAATCTTCATACCCTTTCCTGTAAAATCGATGAGAGAAAATTGACTTTCTTCGATTCTCAATTCACATGATTTTCCCAGGAACAGAAATCAGCCAAGATCAAATGGAATTGTCACATAAGCATTTTATTCAGTATTAAGTCTCTGTACATCATAAATATGTAACACAAAATAAATAAAAATTATATTTCTTTTTTTTTAAACTATCGTAGTGATGGGGAGAAGGAACCTTGCCTGTGCTCTTTTGTCTGTGTGTAATCCCAGCACTTGGAACAGTTCCTGGCATTTACTGAATGCTCAGTAAATAATTCCTCACCAAACAATTAGTGAATGGATGGGTTTTTAGAGGCTCTTGGAGAATGTGGCCCTGATAACTATCAAAGTCATCATTCGACTGAACCACAGGCATTGCTCTCAGATCTGAAAGGCAATCAATTCCAGCCCCTTGTATTACGATGTATCTATACCATCCCTCTCTCTACCCTGCCATTCAAACCTGCACTCAAATACACTAGCCCTGCCTGGGTGTGCTCCTCACCAAATTGTTAGAATGTGTCCCTTCTACACCATTTTTGATGACTAACAAATATTTATTGAACAATTAAATGAATGATCAAAGTTTTAATATTTGTTCCCAGAGCTCAAAACAAATTTAAAAATCTTATATGATACAACTTAAAAGAGATATAAAGGATATGCACAAAATCATCTTTAGCAAATGTCTTGATTCTGCAAAATATCTCAATCCATATTATATGTAATCCATAGAATTTTAAACATTTTAGGCCTTTGTTGCTGCTTATTATTCTGAACAGGATCCAAAATTGTTTTAAAATGTACTTTGAGTTGCCTATAAATACTTCTCATGTCATATCAACAAGATACTCTTTCTTTCTGGATTTTTTTACTTACACAATAATTTCATTTACTTTCTATGGATTCTGTTCTGTTTATGACTGAGCTGGTAATTTCCACAGTAAACTCTTCTCTAAGGAGCCTTTGGTTCATCAAATATTTAGCTTACTGGAGAGTTAACCCATATTTAATTTGCTTTATTCATTTAAAAAGGGTTAGACCACAATAGAGCGTACTAGGCTTTTCAAACCCTATTGAACATCATTTGCTCTCTTCTGAAGGACCCCAGGACCTTGTCATGCCTCAGGGTCCTCACCAATGCGGTAACCATCATCACATTGCAGAAGTGTGTCTTTGCCAGCTCAAACCATGCCAAACAGGCCAATCCACTTGTGGAAGGAACATCCAGCATGCCTGGTCTTTGGTTGTAATCAGAAGAACTATTTCCTATTCACATCTAATTATCTTAATTGCCACTGCTTCCTATAATGCCACATAGTAGATAAGAAGGACATCAGTTAAAGGTTGTCAACCCCACAGCATAACACATAGATTACAGGCATTTTATCACACAGTTTAGGAAAGTGTGGGGAATTTATTTGTTAGATCCTTCGTTTCATGCATCTGAACACATTTCAGGGAACGCATGCCTAATGCCAACAGCATGAGTCGGGGGGCTCTTTGTGTCTTCTTCACCCTGCAACTCTTCCATAACCAATGGTCAACTTTTAGGCGAGAGATGCTGCTTTATTTGACTTATATTTCGTGAAGATGTGATTGTTTGGGGTCTGAATCCAAAGGGTGCTTCCCTTTCTGGCCTTGATCTGTTGAAGAGGGAAGTTACTTCTTTCAGAGGAACCAGCCAGTTGCATTTTAATAGATCATGCACAGTTTGGCGGCTGTGGAATCCAGACACTTCTGTAGCCATCTCATTGTCAACTCCAAAGTTGACAGATTAATTACAGTCTGCTCTCTTGGCTTTAGTCAAAATAAGCTGATTTCCTCTCTGAATCTTTTTTTTTTTTTAGTCTATGTCCTTTCTGTTTTTTTTTTTTTTTTTTCTCTTTTTTTTTTCTTTCCTTTTTTCTAATCAACAGATCAAAACTTTGGGCTCTTCTTAACCCTAATTCAAACATCACTTCAGAAGTTAACACATTTGAGTTCCAAAAGCAATGCTTTTAACTTCTGTCCCATGGTCAATAAGGGGCTAAATCGATCTATAAACAGTGTCAGATGGTGTCTCACACATGGCACTTAAGAAACCTTACTCCTGATAGTGCCTTGACCTCGGGGCCCCTGATCAGGCGGTCTCAGTGACACTGAACAGGGAGGCATCAAAGGAAGGGCCTGTGCGGTCCCACGAGCCTGACAGCAGCTTGGCCTCTGGGGTGAGGCACTGCGGCCGGAGGAGGGTGTTGAAGACAGGGCAGGCATGGAATTGACGTAGCCACCAAGTGTTTAGTTTAGCTTGTTGCATGACTGGGGTGGGCAGGTTTCAGGCTCATTTAAAAAGTTTGTACTACTGATTTCATTTCTCACTCTCCCTTCTTTTCAGTCGATCTGGAAGCTTTACTCTAGGAAATGATGGGGCTTGGGGGGTACATTTCAAGAAAATCAACACAGGGCAAACTCAGCACAGGTGTAGCTGAAAGCAGGATTATTTGTCCATCAGAACAGTATTTGGAGTTAATCAAAATCCCGCACAGTCTATGGCAGACACTATTGGTTCCCAAGTGGTCTCTTGTAGGCAATGCCAGTAAACATTGACAGCTTCCTGCTGGACCCACCTAAGAGTATTCTATGACCACCAGTACATGATACGTGCAGGGAAACTCAGGACCTAATGCCCTTGGGAGGGATGTCAGTGAATGAACACCCCTCAGTGCACAATTCCGAATTATTTTCCATAGGGCCTCTCGGGAGGTCCTCAGTGGGGTTGTGACCACAGTTTCCCATAGCTGCTGAATCATGAACGTAGTCTGCTTTCTTTCTCTTTCCTTTCTCGTTGATCCACTTTCACTTCTGCTTCCTGGGTACTCTTCAAATAAACTACCTGCACCCAAATCTTTTTCCTAGGTTCTGCTTTTGTAGAAAGTCAAACTAAGATCAAATCAGATAAAATTTGTCATATCAAAAAGAATTCAAGTGACCTCTCAAAAATCTCTTTTTCATCAAGTTGATAGCCCAAGCCTTGGTTTGGGTTCCCCAGACATAAGTCCTAAGACAAAGATTTTGGTGAAAATGGTTTATTTGGAGGGGATTCCAGGAAAAACTGGTTGGAGAGTAGGGAAATTGAGATAAGGAAGGGAAAGAAGACACAAAGGGGGTGATAATAAGCCAGTTTCCACTGTGGGTAGCTGGAACACAATCCTGCAGAGGCATAGTCCTGTGTGGCCCCATTTACTCTGGAGCACCGTGGAACACCTACTCAAAGGGTGAGGAAGCTGAGGTCCTGATCCACCAACTCTTCATATGTCATTGCTTGTGGGATACTTCCATGACACTAATTTTCAAGCTCTTCTGGGTATGTCCCATACTTAGACTGACCAGAAAAATGTTGAGGGAGTTTGGGAAGGTCACCAAATTTCCTGCTCCATACTCTTTGTTTTTTTTTTTTGGTACTGGAGATTGAACCCAGGGGCACTCCACCACTGAGCCCCATCCCCAGCCCTATTTTGTATTTTATTTAGAGACTGGGTCTCACTGAGTTGCTTAGGGCCTCACTAAGTTGCTGAGGCTGGCTTTGAACTCGGATCCTCCTGACTCAGCCTCCCAAGTGCTGGGATTACAGGAGTGCACCACCGCGCCCGACTTGTATTCATAAGACTCTAAAGATCTACAAATGTGCCTCTGAAATAAGGGAAAATGAAAAGGAGTCACACATTCTCTCATTCAACAGATATTTATAAAGACCTTCCTATGAGTTAGTACGGCAGAGAAATGTGGAGAAGGTTGACCCTTGTTGCTTTTTGTGCTCTCATGGGTATGCACACCTCTGTTCTATAAGGAGCCCCAGGGTAACTAGCACAGAAGGGCAGCTTTTGATCCTGATGTGACTTCTCCAAGCCTGACTTCTGGAGTTCATGGGTTGTTGTGCAGAGCACTGGACTGAGAATTAAGAGGCTTGTGTTCTAGTCACTATTCTGCCCTTGAAGAGCCATGTGACCTTGGGAGTGTCATTTTGACGCCAAGGTCCCTGGTCCTAGTTCAGACCAAATGAGAGAACTGGCATAAGATGTTCTTTCTGGTCTGAGGACCCACTTGCAGAAGTAGGTGTGGCCGTGGGACTGTTAGTCCTGTATGGGTCACTGGCTGTGAGTAGCTTCTAGTCTAGAGGCAATTCAGGTCAGAGGATGGCAAATCTGGCAGAAAAGTTAGAGCTGGAAACTTGTTTTCCTAATTAACAGCCCTGAAGCTTAGGAAAACAAGATGGCTTGTACAAGCCCATCCAACTAAGAAAGGGTAGATTTGGGACCAGAACTTTATTTCCTATTATTTGATTGATATACCTTTGTATTAATCCCTGAACCCCAATTTTCATAGCAAGCTGTAAGAAACAGGTCTTCTAAGATGGCAAACTAATAGCTAAAGAAATTCACCTTGATCCAAATGTCGTGGTCATGAAATTAAAAGATATTTAAGGGCTTAAACCAAATCTCAGTGGCTATACCTCCTTAGAAATGCTCTCTGACTGATTTGGTCGTATTGTGCTGTCCAACAGAATGCCAGCCCCACCTGAAGGGGTGGCGTCAAGAAGAACAGGTGGACCAAACAACTTGATTTTAAAAAAAGCAGTTTTTACCACGAGGCCTTGCACGGGCAGATACCACATGTGACCTTTAGCCTCGGTCAGTGTATGTCGAAGATGGCAGGTTGCTGATAGGGCTGGGCAAGGAAAGGCGACAGAATTGCAGAGACAAGTTGGGAAAGCTTCAGAATGTGAAAGTGATTTAGATGCAAATATAGAATGTGAACATGTCCCAGTACTTCTATTTCCTGTAGCCACAAAACATGGGTGTCTTGATTTCAATCAAAGCCCGCCAGGTAATGACAACTTTGTGTTTTCACAGGACTGAGTTCAGGTGGGTGATCACCGGGTGATGACAGATGTTATGTGAACCACTGCCTATTTTGTGGCCATATCATTTTCTGTGTCATATTTCTTTGGATTAAAATTTTAAGTGTTAGAAAATCCAGCACTATAGAAGTCTACTTTAGATCCTTACGGGGACCAATATCACAACATCACTTGGGAACTTGTCAGCACTATGGAATCTCACTCCTAACCCTGGACCTATTGCACTGAAACCTGCATTTTTAACAAGATCTCCAGGAGTGTTGCATGTACATTAAAGTTTGAGAAGCACTGCTGCAGACAAGAGGTGCTCCTGAAAACAAGTGGATATTTTCTTGAGTCTTGAGTGAATGATTGAAGAACCCTGTCAAATAAAAATAGCTCAAGGTGATATTTCAGAAAAGTGGAAAACTGCATGTAATTCAAATAATGCAGTTAGGTAGGGCTCAGTGTCGTGAGCTGATATTGAATGGATATTAAATCAAATGTAGCTTTTAAAAAGATCTGTTTCAAGTTTTTCTCAAGTATGAATGTATGGGAAGATGTTATTTATATTTATACCTTTCTTCATTCCACAAAGGACAAAGACATGTGGTTTTTAGGCATAACAGTTATTAGTGCGGAGAAAAACACCGCTGTTCAAGGGCTGTTATGATTCCCACTGTTTTCAGACTCTACATTAAATGGAAGGTCTTAGAATCATCAAATTCCTTCCCTGTCTCTGAACCCACAGAGGTAATTGTCAGTCTCATTTCTGAAATATCACCAGCTTTTATTAGTGCAAATTGATATTTATAATGGATGAGGGTTAAACTTTGCTGTTTCCTTTTTTTTCTTTTAAAAAGACGGAGGAATAATTTACAAAATAAACTTGATTAAATAAATTTTGTGCAGAGGAGTTAAATTTTTTCTTTTTTAAATATTTTGAGAAGCTAAATTTTTAAAGAGGGCAAACTTTTAAAAGCAACATTGAAGATTTGAGAAGCAGTCTTTTATTGGCAGGGTTTAAGAGATCAATTGTAAATAATTTTTTATGTTCATTAAAGCCTTGCTAACTTGTTATGAAGAAACAGCTCACTGATCCTGAGAGAGAGCACTCGGTGTTGCCTAGCGGTAACACAGAGCTATTTCCTGCTGGAAGGCAGGGGGAAGGGTTTACTCAGACCACCTGCTTCTTATCCCACAGAACTGAGTGTACATGAGACAGATGTGGAGCAGAGATGTACAGCGAGGATGGGCAAGGCTGCACCTGAGGTTGGAATGAGGGAGGCCTTCTCTTTTCCCACTTCAGCTTCAAGAGCCTCTTCTGATCCCAAGACAGGTGTCCTGACATTCCTTGGCCTCCTGTCCAGCTGAGATCAGTTTCTCAGCATGAGTGTGGATGAAGACATTGGTGACATTCATAGTGAGGAGTGGGTGGATGAAACATCACCAGCCAAATACATGACAGAAGGCAAAATCCTGGATTGACTTCAGGTACTGATGAAGGCTTGGGTTTGTCTTGGTACCTCTTTCATCTGTTAGAGGTGGTTTTATGAACACCTCTATTTCCCTCTTTATTTTAGGGTAGTGCTTCCGAAGAGTAAAAGGCATATTCCTGATGATGCATAAGATTTTTGGTGGCATGTGGATGTTTATTTTCATTTACTTAGTATTTTATTGTTTTAAAGATTATTTATGAGGTATGTGAAGTATTACATTAATGACTATTTATGATAAACTGCACAGGTTTCCCATTTAGGGGTGTGTTATAAAATTTCTCTTTAAATATATCTAAATCAAAGTGAGTTGATTTTTTCAAAAGTACTGCAATGAGTAATAGTGGTAATAAGGATATTCGACTGATGAAATACATTTGCAGCACAAATTTGAATTAATAAAAGGATATATCTATATCTGATTCCTAATGGTCCAAGGCCCTTTTTTTCAAGGACATAAAGCTTGTCTATATATTATTTAGTTCTTTATGTGTCCCTGTGAGGCCACAGGGTGAGGCCACCTTACTAAGGTGGGACAGTAATTTTATCTCCTGTTAGGTGGTGCATGGAGAGAAAACAGGCTTTCAAGGTGTAAGAATCAAAGTGTGTGCAGGAAGCAGAGAGGTGCCCTATAGATGCTCCAATTCTTGCCTGCCATGCCCTCCATTCTGGGTTAGCACTCTGAGTTTTTGGGTGTCATAGCACAGGTAAAGCCTAAGAGCATTTGGGAGATTTGTTACAATATTTAAAATTCCACCATTATTGAGTCTTGAGAACCTATAGTGAAATGAGCTTGAGATCTTGAAGAGAGCACAGCTTCCGGGGATACTTGCAGATGTGAGTGAAGGAGGACTGAGAACAGGACTGGGGTGTTGGGAGGGAAAAGGAGGTGTATGCCCGGGGGGAAGGTAAAATGAAGGAAAATTAAGGTGTTGGTTCTCTATTGTCTTGAGCTGTATCCATCAATGGCCAGTGAGCCACATGGGGAGTTAGGAAGAATTCTGCCTCCTAACCTGCATCTTCATTATGCTAGTTTTATTTTCTGCCCCTACCAAACTCTAGGTTGGGTTTTAAGTGAGAATCTTACACAGAAGTTCTATAGCCTGAAATGTGGATGAGTGAATGAATGAATAAAGTGTAATCCACACCATGTTTGTTTGATAGGATCTGATTTATCCTTATGTTCATAGTAGCTAACACTGTGCTTAGCACATGGTAAATATTTATTAAGTGTTTGAATGAATGGAAGCAAGAAAGTAATTGATTGATAAAAACAGAAAGAATGACTATATCTAAAAACTAGCAGGTCAAGTTTCTTATTTACTAACTAATTCATTCATTCAATAAAGAATGGAAGAGCTTTGTGATCCAATACCATTTTGATAATTGAACCTTAGGATGAAATCTGAGTTCCCATCACCATTTTAATCAGGATTGATTGAGAAAGGCCATGGGTTTAGCCATAAGAATACATACATCACATACATGCATACACAAAAACATGTGTGTACTTTTTTGTAAGAAATTGGATACAAGTTGTTTATTAAAAACATGAACCCTGGAAGATGGAGTGAGGGGGCAGGGAAGAGGGAGGCAAGAAAGAAAGACAATAAAAGAGTACATTATTTAAGTATGTTAGTATTAGAAGGAACTAGGGATAAGTTATTTGGGGGATCTTTTGATCTTTCATGTAGAATGTACTTCAGAAGTGTTTCCCAAAGAATAGGGATTAAGGTATTTCTCCATCCACTTGCAGTAGCCAAAGGTGAAGGTTGTCCCCCTGAGAGATTTAATGTCCCTCCTCTCCCACTTGTGGGTACTCTTGTATGCAAACTGGTAAGAAGTAAGTTGCAAGTGTTTAAGAAACGTCCTTAGTATTCAGGATCTGCCCCTGATTCTGCTGAAGCTGAGGTGGGTGGAGGGTATGAAGCAAAAGGAACACATAGCCTCAACTATGACTCTCTTGGGGGAATTCTCCAGAGGTAATTTGTAAAGTATGTGACATATGGACACACAAATAAAACAAAAAAGCACCAGCCAGCTTTCAAAGCAGCTTTCAAAGCAACAGTTCCCCCAAAACAAAAATATGGCAGTCATTGAGATATTTAATGGGATGCAAAACTCTGGACACCATTAGGATCTACTGGCTCTGGCTGGGAAATATGAAGTAGTTGTGACTTACCACAGAGTAAAGATATGGCACATCTGTGTCTTAGAAAAGCTGAGAATTTTGTGCGAGTCTCTGATTCTATCTGCCCTGTATTTGGCTAAGGAGAAAGAAAAATGTACATTAATCAGAAGCTGAATGCTTATGGTTTAAATCAACCACTGCTTGAAAAGCATCTATTTAAATAGTTATGCAAATCAGGTATATCAGTTAGCTCTTGCTGTGTAACAAAGACCTCTAAAACTTAGTGACATAAAACGACCACCACTTATTAGGTCTTAAGTCTACAGGTTGTCTTGCTGGGAAGTTCTGCTGATCTGAGTTGAATTTGGTTGATTCACCTTGGCTTCATTTTAGGTTGAGCATCCCTATTCTGAAAATCTGAAATTCAAAGTGCTCCCAATTTGGAAACTTTTGGGGAACCAACATGAAGTCATATGTGGAAAATTCTACACCATGAAATTTTGTGTCATGCACAAAATTATTAAAGATTTTGTAAAAAACTACCTGCAGGTTATGTGTATAAGGACTACATGAAGCTCAAAGGAATTTCCTGTTTAGACTCAGGTCCCCACTCCAAGATATCTGATTATGTATATGAAATATTATGAAGTCCAAAAAATGTGAAATATGAAACACTTTCTGGTTCCAAGAATTTTGGATAAGAGATAACTGTATCAACTTCTGATTAGCTGACAACTTGGCTATCCACCCTGTTGTCTCTCAATCTCCAACGGGCTAGCCCGGCTTATTCATCTGGTGGAGACTGAGTTCCCAGAACGTGAGCAAAAGATTGCAGGATCTCTTGAGGCCTGCATTTGCAACTGCTGTTACTTCTGCTTCATTTCATGCGCCAAAGCAAGTCATGTGGCCAAGCCACAGTCCAAGGGATGGAAAATAGACTCCCGCATTTGGTGAGAGACTGGCTAAATCACATTGCTTGGAAGAGGAATAATTGGAAGAAATTCTGCAATTAATTTATCACAGCAGGCTGATTGCTCTAATAAACAACCTCAGATCTTAGGATTTTAACACTATATGGTTTACTTTCTTTTTCATTATCACAGTCAAATACAGATGGGCAGAGGAGTGGGAGGCCTTTGCTCTGCAGCCATTCAGGTACCTGGAGTCTTCCTTCCTAGTTGCTATGTCATCCAACCCTATGATTCTTCCACTGAGTCCTCTGTGTCCAGCAGAGAGAGAGAGAGAGAGAGAGAGAGAAAGAGAGAGAGAGAGGAGAGAAGAGAATGTACATGTGTAACTATGCAGAATGTCTTTTCCTAATTGCCTCAACCAAGAGGTGTCAACATATCACTTCTGCCCATTCCCAGTGTCCAGAACTTGGTCACATGGCTGAGCAGAACTGTAAGGGAGGCTGGGAAGTGTGGTCCAGCTGTGTTAGGGGGGAAAGGGGAAAATGATTATTTGAACACCTGCCTAGTCTCTGCCGCAGTTACAGACTCTGTGACTGGGGGACTCATTCTAGGAGAAGGTGCACTGGTATGCATTTCAAAAGGTTGATTCATGATGCCGTGGGGCAGACAGAGGTTAAAAAGACAAGGTCTTAATTAGTGGGGGAGACACTCAAATACATGTTTAAATACCTGGGGTGTGAGGCAGGAATCTAGAGAAGGATTTGGAGAGAATTTTAGGATAAGGTGGACACCTCAAAGGCAAAGAAAGTTTAATATGAGGAGACAGGAGTAGAGGGCAAGGGGAAAGCTGTGGGCCACATGGGGAAACTGGGTTTGTTTGCTTGTTTAACATTGTGGCCTCTAGTGGGACCTAAAGTTGATGCCTGAAAGTAGGACGGCTATGTTAGTGCTGATCAGAATAATGTACCCCTTAGGGCTACATTAAAAAACTGTGCTCAGTGCCTCATTTGCACCTTCAAAATATGCACATACATGTTTGGGCCAGAAAAAGCTGCACTCAGAACATGCATTCTTACGTGTACTTCAGGTAATTGCACAAGCAAACAGGAAGTTGCGTAGGTATGTAGGCAGCCGCCTTCTGGCCAGGTGCGTGTTGGCACGGGCAGGCGTGTGCCCTGTCTGTTTGAGTACAATTTTAAATGCTTCTCCTGATGGAAGTCAGGAAAGCAAGCCTCTGGGCATCTGCTTCCCTAACTGAAGCTGACATTTGTCCTTCTCAAGGTTTCCTTCATAGGCAGGGCCAAGTTCAGGGCATACCTGTGGGAAGAAAATGGTGCCTTTTGAAGTTCTTCATGGGAACACGACTGAAGGTCTTTGGTGGCAGCTGGTTTGAAGGCACATTAGTTCTGTGCTGGGACTTCTCTGTCTCTTTTGGTCACTGTTGAGCTGTTGAATCAGTTCTTCCTTTGAATTTCTCATTGCTGGGACCTCTGTCTCCTGGTTTTCTTCTTAATTCTATGGCTCAGGTTCAGTTTCCCTGTGAACCTATCCTGAGTCACCTACTGACTTTCCAGGTCAGTGCTGTCCAATAAAACCATCTGCAGTTGTGGAAGTGCTCTGAATCTGCAATGAACAACATGACCACTGGCCACTGGTGGCCATAAAGCGAGTGGTGGCTATAAAACGAGTGGCCATAAAGTAAAGTAGTGGACTTCAGGAACTGAATTTATATTTGTTTATTTATTTGTTTGTTTGTTTGTTTTTTATTTTTACAGACTGCATTTTGATTCCTTGTACACAAATGGGCACAACGTTTTGTTTCTATGGTTGTGCACGATGTAGATTCATACCATTCATGTAATCATACCTGTACATTGGGTAATGATGTCTGTCTCATTCCACTGTTTTTCATACCCCCTCAGGGACTGAATTTTAAAATCTTAAGTAAAATTTAAATGGCCACACAGGACAGGTGGCTGCCATATTGGGCAGCTTAGCCTCAGAATGGTCTGCACAGGCAATCATCTCTCCCGCAGTTCCCATCCATCCCTTGCTTCCAGTCTGTGTCTCCTGCCCTACCTGATCTTCTGATCTTATTTCCAGACATCTGAGATGTCTCCCTCTGGTTGTTCTGTTGTGCTTTCAAATGCACTGTTCTAATATTCAACTCTTTATTTTTACCCCCAAACACATTTCCTCCTGACCTTCCTCTGTCACTTTATCCGGGGTCACTCTGTTCACTCTTTGGAGTATGGTTCTGATCATACTGTGCCGTTCATATATTATATCCAGTTGGACCCAGGTTTGTGAAACTTAACTTATACACATTTGGGGGCTCTTAGTAAGAGAAAGAAGACAAAAGTGTGAATGTAGGATTCGTTTCAGAGACTGAGGGTTCTAAGTAAATGAGCGGGTCCCTGAAACTACCTTCATTCACCTTACTGTACATTGGCCTCACTTTATCTTTAGAATATTCTCCAGTGTGGGGGATTCAAATCTGTTTCACCAGGGATGGGGATATAGCTCAGTTGGTAGAGTGCTTGCCTCACAAGCACAAGGTCCTGGGTTCATTTTCCAGCATCGAAAAAAAAAAATCTGTTTCACCACTTCCATTCCGTACAACTTTGGACATAGTACTGACCTACGCTGAAATTTATTTGGCTTTGGAAGTAAGTATAATGCCTATTCTATTGGAGTGTTATGCAACTAAATAAGATAATACATGATGAAGCTAGTATATCCAGAAGGCATTTTATGAAAATAATTTTATTCCCTTATTTTCATTGCATAGAGAATAGTAACAATGATAATGATTATAACATTAGTTGTCTCAATCCATTCAGACTGTTATAATAAAATACCATAGGGTAGTTTATAAACAACATGAATTTATTTCTCACAATTCTGGAAGCTAGAAAATCCAAGACTGAGGCCCCAATGGGTGACTGGCGAGGACTCACTTCCTCATAGCTCTTCTCTCTGTAACCTCATATAGCGGAAGCAGGAAATGAGCTTCCTCAGGCCTCTTTTGTGAGGGCACTAATCTGTTCATGAGAGCTCCATCCTCATGACCTAATCGCTCCCTGAGGCCTCACTTTCTAATGCTATCACACTGGGGGTTAGTATTTTAGCATATGGTGGGGATTTTAGAATTGGTGGGGGACATGAACCTTCAGACTATAGCAGTAATATGTCAGGTTCTGTGTTCAACACTTCACATAGATCATCTCTTTTATTTCTACAAGGCAGGAATTGTCCTTACCTCTATTTATCAGGTTGGGAAACTGAGACCCAAAGAAGATAGGCAATATGCATCAGTTGCCATATGCTAGTAAGTAGGAGAGCTGGGATTCAAACCCAGGCAGTTGGACTCCTTGGGCTCCTGTGCTCATGACAGGCGGGACACTCAGGACTCTACAATGACTTTTTCATCAACATTGTAGGATTCCTTCCACATGCGTCTGTTTCCACCAGCCATGGAATACCAAGTAGTCCATGATTTGCTTGTGTGCTTCTTTTTCTCTCCTCTTACTGTTTCTTTTCCCTGAAGGACTCTTTCTTCCTCCTTCCTCCTGGATCTCCTTTGCTTTATTTATGTCTTAGTATTATGATCTTTACTGCTCTCACTGTTTGGGGGTTACTGAGATTTTTTTTTTTTAAATCCTATGTAGCACAATGAACATGAACATGAAGAATGATTGTCTCGTGAGCAATTGCTCCAGTTTTACCTCACTGGAGAGCTTTATGAAATATCGATGGCATCCGGGTGTGGTGGCTCGGGCCTGTAATCCCAGCAACTCTGGATGCTGAGGCCAGCCTCAGCAACTTAGCAAGGCCCTGTCTCAAAATATAAAGTAAAAAGGGGTGTGGATGAATTCAGTGGTAGAATGCTCCTGTGTTCATTTCATTCCCAGTACCACAGGGGGAAAAAAAAAAAATGATTCCTGGGACACCCCCCCACCCCTCAGATCACATTTATTAGAATCTCTTGGGTAGTATTGAGATTTGCTGGTTTAAAAAAATTGTTTTTCCCTCTGAGCTGCTTAGTAGAAGCCAAGAACCAGAGCTCAGCTTGGCCCTGGCAAGAACACAGAGCCTGGGGCTGCTTCTCATCCCTTACTCTCATTTTCCTTTCCCCCCCTTATTCTAAGCACATCACCTTGCACTGTGGTGTGTATTTTCGAGGGTCACATACTTACTTTTGCAATGGCCAGCGGGTACATGGACAAACTTGCTTTTGCTGAAAGCAGCAGATTTACTCTGGAATAATCAGAAACTTGAAAACAGCCTAAGTTTGGGTCCATCTTGAAACAGACATTTGGTATAAAACACTGAAGATAAAATCAGTTTGAAGTCTCAAAGAATTTCCCTTCAAGTCTGTGGACTTTAGTCTGGTGGATTCCTCTCACCTTGATCATTCTTGGATTCTGTCTTTATTGAAGACATCTAAAAATTTGGCTGTGAGAAATGAGTATTAAATGAAATTTTGTAAGTAAGTAGATTTCATTTTTATATTTGAAATTACCAACTTCCACATATACCCAGCACCTGACTTCACCTGTCCCCCACAGTTTTCATTATTTTAGGCCAACTTCCTGCTCAGGTGTGCTGACCTAGTCAGGTAATGATACCCCTCCCCCCAGTACATTAGCATGTGTGTCAGGCACAGCTGCAGGATTTTCAATTTTCCCATCTGCCAGCCTTTGCCCTGACTCATCTGAAGGTCAGCACAGGGGCTGTGAAATGACTTTTTGTCCTAACATGTTAGGCTCCTGGACTCCCCAGAGTGACAACCTGGAAAGGGGAAAAGGGCCTGGCCAGAGTTGTGGTTTCTAGCTGGCCTGCTGCCAGTGAACGCAGATGGTAGGAGGTAGGGCAGGCCCTCAGGTGGGGGCCCCCTGTGCCTGGACCACCCTCCCAGACCCTGGCAGCCTCGTGTGCCACTGCACCTCTTGAAGCACTGATTATAGGCTCTTGTCCTTTGTGAGCCGGTTCATTACCATTTCATTGTGTTGGGGTGATTCTTACCCCCTGCAACCAATATTGACTTCAGGCTTGCTTTCCTACCTGAATTACAGGGGGGCAGTCTGAGGGCTGCATTGCTTGCTCAGCTCCAGCCTCCCTGGCAGCCACTTGAATGGTCCCAAAGAAAAGCTGTTTGCTTGAGCATTTAGGGATAGCAGAGGGCGGTCACAGGCTGCTACAATGATTTATTAAAAGACAGAGAAATGAGAGAAAAAACTCTTCTTGCACCAGCTGCCTGCTCCCTTGCTTTCTTTCAGTCTCTGTTTCACTCCTTTCTTTTTTCCTCTTTTTATTCCTCCTGCCCTTGCCCCTTTTCTCCCTCCTTCTCTCCCACTCCCTTTCTTTCTTTCCTCTATTCCTCCCTGTCTATCCCTCTCTCCTTGGCCTCTTCCTCTGCCTCTGCTTTGTTCACATTTTTTTTTTTTTTAAATGAGGGAGGACAAAAGACGGCTGTGTTTTAGGCAAATGCATGTTTGCTCCACCTAAATGAAATTCCCCAATAAAGGTAACTTGTCATTAGTTCCATTATTTGAAGTCTGCAAGAGGAGACTGAGCCCTTTAAGGCACTCTCTGATACACAGTATAAATGATGCATGGCTATTCTGGAGAGAGGACTTTTCTCCGCAAAATAAGCCAGGGGTCCTGTCCTCCCCAGTCCCTCTTTTTCAAACACACTTGGGGCTCCGTGACCTACTGAGACCTATTGTGAGCGCCCTGCTTGTGCTTTAAGGAGACCACCCTGCCACTGTCTGGTCCTGGCTTCTCTCAGGGGCATATTGTGTGGAGGGTCTTCCCTCCTGGGTGTTCTGGTTCTCCCAGGGCCAAGTTCAGCCTGCTGCATCCCTGGTGTCTCCTCCCTATATGTGGGAAGTGAAGGGGAGCCACAGTGGCTGGAGTGAGGGAGGGCCTTCAGTGGAGGCTGTCTCTTGGGGGACAGTTTCTGCTCAATAAACCAACCACTGAGCAACCTGCTTCGTGGGTTCATTGGGCTAAGAAGGGCATGGGAGGGCATGGGGGCAACTTCTCTCCCTGAATACTGGTCTAAAGCTGTGGGCAGTTCCATTAGGAAGTTTTTGGTTTTGTTTTTAAATTAAGCCATAGGACTTTGTTTTTGAACTTCATCTGAGGTGTATGAGTATGAGCCTTTCTTCCCAGCTTCTGGGAACTTTCCAAACATGGAATTTTCTCGGAATCCACACATAGTTCCTCTGCTTTGCTTCTGGAGCTTGGTTCTGTGGCCCCTTGCTCACTCCTGCTCACTGTTTGCCCTGAGTGCTCTGCTGTTTCCCTGCCTTCTCTTGGCTTCTCCCAAATGTCTCTGGTTCCCTTATCTCCCACCATGAGGATCTCATTAGTCTCCCCACAACTCCATAAATCAACTGCCCCACCTCCTCCTCTGGTCTGCTTCCTCTGGCTGAAATGTGGAGGTTCACCTCTCCCTTCCCAGATGACAAATCGGCCATTAATCTTGGTCTGAAAAGCGTTTATTGGCCGGCTTGCTTCAGTAGCTTCTGAACTGTTTGCAAATAAAAAGGAGGGATTTTTGGTGACCTCAATAGAGATAGGGACACACAGGTGGATTTATTCTCAGGTTCGATTGCTTTTTCTTTTTCTTCTTTTTTGAAAAGATTAAATACACCACTCTGCCTCTCAGTGCTTGTGGTTTCTTATTTTTTGAAAAGATCTTGGCTCTTCTGTTGGCCTGAAGTGCGCTTGTTTGTGTTGGTCAGGCTTGTTCGTTGCTAAGTATGAATTGAGACAGGGTGACCTGTGGGGAAAATGAAGGGGGTGGCTTGACTGAGTGCTCAATGGCTCTGAACCTTCAAAGAGGGTGCTGCCACCATGTTTTAATGGTTAACGGACAATGACTGCAGGGGAATCATCTAGAAGCTTATGAGTCAGAGTGTTTTAGGTCACTTTTTTTTAGCTTTTTGATTTCCCTGGTCCGGTCTCCAGGTGTAACAGTGCACCAAGCTTCCCGTCTTAGGATACATCTCATATTTTGCATTCAGACTCTGGAAAGAGGTCTGAATTTATCAGCTAAGGTATATCTTTAAGGAAGCAGAAAATACAGCTAGAAAGCTCATGGGAAGACAGAGGGTGTCACCTGAGAAAGAATCCCTGCCAAGGAAGACCAGGTTTGTAACCATTGGTTAGAGGAGGGCTATGGTAAAAGTGTTGGGTGGTAAGTATCCATCTCTAACCCAAAGAAGTGTAATGTGAGTGCTTGGGTATTAGGACAGAGTGGAGGGGAAGATATTTTCATGGTCTTCAGGCCTCAGGTAGATTGTGTCTTACCCAGAAGATGAGCAGGGCTTCTTGACCTCAGTGCCTTGGGTAATCTTAAAACTCAGTTCCCTTGGAACATAATCCATAAAGTGGTCCACACTAATGCCTTGATATTGGAGTTTATAATCTTGATGTTTATTTTCTGTTGATAGCCACACTAGTTCTTTATTCTCCAAATCCAACAGTTAATTTAGACTGAAGGACATCCATTCAATTAATTTTTCTGAGTCTTTTGATTCACCAGGGCTTAAAGAAAGGGCTGAGGGTGTAGCTCAGTGGTAGAGCATTTGTCTAACATTTGCTAACATTTTTGAGGCTCTGTGTTCAATCCCTGGTATCCCTGGAAAAAAAATTAAAAATACAAATATGTTTAGTAATCCTGTTCTTTCCTCCCCTAATCATTCCATCTTGCCAGATAGATGGTATCTCTTTCATCATTGGAAAGTCCTTGAGGATTGAAGTGTTGTCATTTCCATCTTTATGTCATCATCTCCTTCCCCAGATGGCCCATTTATTTTTGAAATATTTTAACTGATGCATAATTTATTTACAGTGAAATGCAGTAATGCACTTAACATGAGTTTGATCATTTTTGATAAATACTCATCCACATGTACCCCACCCTTAGAACATCTCTATCACTCCAGGAATTTGCTTGAGGCTTCTTATTGGTTAGTCCCTCTTTCCTTGCCAGAAGTAACTACTAGTTTTACTTCTATCACTGTAGATTCATTTTGCCTGTTTTAGAATTTCATACCCTTGGAATCACATAGTACACATTCTTTATGCCTGACTTCCATTGCTCTGCATACTGTTTTTGAGATCCGCCCATTCCTGTTGATGTATGTATTAATAATTTGTTGCTCTTTTTTTCAAATACATATTTTTTAGCTTAGGTGGATTCAGTACCTTTATTTTATTTTTATGTGGCACTGAGAATTGAACCCAGTGCCTCACACAATCCAGGCAAGCACTCTACAACTGAGCCAATATCCCAGCCCTAATTTGTTGCTTTTTATTGCTGCGTATATTCCATTGCATGAATATCCGTTGTCTCATGGATGGATGCCTGGGATATATCCTGTTTTTAGCTACTATCAATGAAGCAGCTCTGAATATTCTTGTTGAAGTCTTTTGTTAATCTATATTTTCATTTCTTTTGGATAAATACCTCGGAATGAAATTGCTTGATTATAGGGTAAATTTTTAAGAAAGCATTAATTTTCAAAGTGTATTATTTTATATTTCCACCAGCAATGTATGAAAGTTCCATTTGGTTCACATTCTCACAACATTTGGGGTTGTCAGTCATTTTTCATTTTAGCCATTTTACTAAATGGGAAATGGTATTTTGTTGCAGCTTTAATTTGCATTCCCTTGAAATAGTGATCTTCTTAAGCATTTTTTCATGCGTGTATTGGCTATTTACATATTTTTTGTGAAGTATCTGTCAAGGTTTTTTTTTGCCCATTTCAAAAATTGGTTTTCTTATATTTTTAGCATACAGTTGTACTTCTTCATTTATTTGAAAAATAAGTTCTTTCTCAGATATAGATGTCATTTCCCAATCTGTTCTTACCTATTTGTTTTCTTAAGTGTATTTTGTTTACTAGAAAATTTTAATTTCAATGAAGTCCAATTATTATTTTTTTCTTTTATATTTAGTACTATCTGAGCCTATTCTAAGAATTCTTTGTTTACCCCCAAATCAGGAAGATATCCCTCTATATTCATTTCTAGAAGTTTCATATTTCAGGTGGTCTAGTCAATTCTTAAGAAACTCTTGTCAAAATTGTATAGAACAAAGCAAAACAAAACCCAAACAATTCAACTAAGCAACCAATTATTAAGACAACCAATGAACTTACCAACCAATCAATCATAAGGATCCAATTCAGACTTTAAAGGGGGTAAGTGGCATGCTGTAACTTGTATACTTGGGACAGATCCACCACATGTGTCTGGCTGCCACAGTTTGGCAGATGATCAATCCATAGAACATTTGCTCCCATTGAAAGGGTTATTGCTAGAAAAGTCCATGGTGTACTTCTTAGCTAAACAATTTGTATTCCTGTTGAACAAACACCTGAGGATGAAAGAAGATGACTAGTGGGTGTGGAACAGGTGTATACTGTTTTCCCTCTAGTATTTAGAGGGTACTTTTCATTGGAAGAATTTTTACATATATTCTCTGTGCTAGTCAGCTTTTCGTCACTATAACAAATGCCTGAGATAAGTCAACTTACAATGAGAAAAGCTTCATTTTGGTTCATAGTCTCAGAACTTTTGGTTATGATCGATTGGCCCCATTTCCTTTTGAGCCAGTGGTGAGGCAGCACTTCATGACTGCAATAAATGGTAAAATTGCTCACTTCATGGAGAGAGAGAGAGGGAGAGAAAGAGAGAGAGAGAGAGAGAGAGAGAGAAAGAGAGAGAGAGAGAGAGAGAGAGAGAGAGAGAGAGAGAGAGAGATAACAGTGTTCTACAATCCCCTTCAATGCTTCAGGGAAGCTCTCCTTCTATATTCAGGAGCTTTCTCTGGACTAGTCAGGACACTCTTCTTTGTGTAAATTATAGTGTGTTTATGATGCAGAAATAAACCCAGGCTGTTGAACAAGAAGCCATGCCTTGCTGCAGTATTCTTTGGTCTGCCACAGGGCCTGGGGTGTGAATTCTGGGCTTGGGGAATTTTCTAGACTTGCTGTATATTTGTGTCCTCTCCCTTTTGTCATCCCATGTATTTTAGGTTTGGCTGGCCTGGGCAGCACATCCAGTTAATTCTTAGGGTGACTGTCATCCCAGCCCATTTGCCTGCTGCACCTTAGGCAAAGTCCAGAGAGTCATCTTAGTACTTCATTCTCTTTGCTTATGGAGTACTGTTAATAATTAATGTCCCATCCTTCATAATTGAAGATAATACCTCCCTGGAGGACTTATTTTAAATTTATAGCTCCTTCTCTCTATGCTTATGAACTTACCCATACATTTGCTCATTTGGTTCTTATAGACATCACAGAATTTTAAAGCTCTAAGTGCTTTTTTTTGGGGGGGGGTCATCCTTTTATAAAAGAAATGAAAACACATGTGTGGAGAACTTCAGATTTCCCCCACTGGTGTCAGTGGTTGGATGGCAGGGACTGGTGACTAGACCAACCTTTATCTATATAATCTTTGTACAATATGGAAGCCAGGAGAGCTGGGCATTATGGTAATTGGTTTATTAAATCCCACAGAGACTCTGTGGGCCCAACATTCCTCATAAAGGAGTGACATTTGAAGTAGGAGGTTCAGTAACTTGGCGGGGGGAGATAATTTAACATGTCACCAATTATGCTGTTTTGACATTAATAATATTTCTATGATTAAGAAATTTGCAATTTGCCCATAGTTCACTTCCAATGTTTTATTTTTTGCAAGTTTTATTTTTCCTTAGCATTTGATCTGCAGGTAAAAGGAGAGAGAAAGCTAGCTTCCATCTTGTCTCTGGGTCTCAGGAGACCCTCCTGCTGACATCTGTGAGAGCTGAGCATGTGTATGTGAGGGCAAGACATGGCCTTCAGGGTTGTGGGTCTGCTGGCTGTAGAAGTCGACCTTGACAGTGAAATGGAGAGTTTCAAGAGCAGCTTTACCCAAGGGCCCAAAGCTAATGATTCCAAAGTGTTGACTGTGGTATCAGGAGTAAACAATAGCAGGCTTTCATAGTATTTACTTAGCTCAGCAGCTTACAAAGGAATTGCATGGGCTTCCATCCACACCACATTGCTGGCTTATATCAAAACCGTCCAGTTTGAAGCGACTTAAATGATTTTGACCTTTTGTTTAGGTTGCGGGTCAGTGCAGAAAGGAAGTTTTCCATAAACCACCATGATGTTTGTCTCAAATTGGAATGGGCATGCCTTTGATTAGAGCTCATTTCATATCCAGAAATGGCGTCAGCAGACTGGATAGAAGTGTCAAACAGGAGGGGCGTGTGGCTTGAACTTGTCAGATGTTCACACTCTTTATTTTGTTTAATCAAATCACGGCAGACAATGTGAGCTGTTCAATTATGGTTTAAATCACTGGAGTGGAGCACATCCTACTCAAATGTGCCTTCTCTATTGAGTTTTTGTAAGCAACATTGGTTGCTCTGGTTTTATATTCAAACGCTGCTGTACTTTCTCAGAGAAATTTTGCCAAATTTTTTCAGACAAGAAAACTGGCACATGGTACCATTTTTGAAGAGGCTAGTACTATGTTCAAGCATAAATATGACCATGGATTCTTGTCTAGAGCTAATACATGAAAACTGATTTTCATAAAAATTAGCATGCTGATTGGTTTGGATGTGGGACCTTCCTTCCCAAACTCAGGTTGCAGGTTTGTCCTCAATGTTAACAGAGTTGAGAGGTGGTTAAACTTTTCAGATGTGTTTGGGTCACAAATGTGGGACTGGGTTAATCCTTGTGGGTGTGAGTTCTCATTCTTATAGGAGTTGACCTGTTACCCAGTGGTTTTAAAGTCAGGCTGTCCCTTGTGTTTTCTCTTCTCCACCTGCCCACAGGCTTTTCTCTTTTTTTTGCTATATAATGATATAACATGAGGCCCTTGCCAGATGTGGCCACCTGAGGTTGGGTTTCCCAGCCTCCCGAACTATGAGCCAAATAAACTTTTTCTTCTTTTTAACCAGTCTCAGGTATTCTGGCATAGCAGCAGAAAACAGACTAAGTCATTAAGAATGCTAGATATTATTATTACTATTATTAATTTTTCTAAATTATTTTTGAGGGATATGTGTGTGTGTGTGTGTGCATGTGTGTGCATGTGTATGTGTGTGTAGGGGGGGAGAATGCCAGTATATTCTATCAACTCACTTTAGTGATATAGGTCCTGAAACTCAGCAAACAAAAGTATTGTAGATAAAGTTACCCAATAGTAGAGATTGAGTCCTAGCCTTCCAATTCTTGTTTGTGGCATTGTGTCAGCTGGTCATCCTGTCCAGGGTACCAGGCCAGCCTCAAGTAAATTGTAAATCTTTTTACTCTGAGAAAAATGCAGTTCTCCTCTGAGTCACTCCACTGCCTTTTTGTCATCTTCAACCCATTTAGATTTACTCCCATCCTCACCTCATCCTGCCTCTACACATGACTATTAGTTACCAAGCAATTGCCACTATGAGATTTCTTCTGCAACTCCTCATATTCTATACTTTCCTTGACCCCTTCTCCTAATCACATTTACTTATCCTATGTCTTCTTTCCCCAGGTCAACCACAATGGCTTGAAAAGTGAAAAGGACCTAAAAATAAGCGTTTATCATGGCCTCATCTGAGATCTTCCTGGAGAGCAGAGGCCTTTCTTTCATGCATCCGGTCTAATCAATGATTATGGGAATTTGGGATGACATGCAATGTCAAAGAAGATTGTGCATTTGAGTAGAAAGATGTTCCTTTGTGCTCCTCATAGGGACGTGGTGGCACATGGCAAGCGAGCAGGAAAGAACCAGGAGTCTTGGAACCAATTCCCCAGGTGGCCATCGTGTGGCTTTTCTCTATGTCATGCAAGTCCTCTGTGTTAGTCTCCTAGGGCTGCCATAACAAATTACTATCAATGGGGTGGCTTAAAACAAAAGACATTTATTTTCTCATGGTTCTGGGGAATAGAAGTCTGAACTTAAGGTGTCAGTAGGGCCATGTTCCCTTTGAAGATTTTAGGAAAGAATCCTTGCTTGCTTCTTCTGATGGTTGCCAACATTCCTTGGTTTTCCTTGGTTTGCATCTGTATTACTCCAATTTCTGTCTCTATCATCACATGACTGTTTTCTCTCTGTGGGGGTCATTGTATCCAAATTTCCTTGTTCTAGGGCACTAGTTATTGGAGTAGGGCCCACCATAATCCAGTGTGAACTTATTTTAAGCATCTGCAAAGATCATGTTTCCAAATAAGGTCACAGTCATAAATACTGAGAGTGAGGACTTGAACTAATTTTTTTTAGGGGACTTAATTCAACCCACAACATACCCTGAGTATATATTTGGGGTCCTTCTTTATTCAAATAATTTTAAGAAATTAGAATAAGGTAGCTACTACATAATTTGCCTTTCAAGGCAAGAAGGTACAAGTAAATAAGGGTCTTAAATTCTATTTCAAGGAGGTGGCACCAAAGAGCAAAGTCTGCCTCAGTAGGCATCAGCCTTCTATTTCAGCTGCCCAAGCTTCTGGGTCTGTCTTCTCCATGCGATGCCTTTTTCTGTGTGATGAGAGAAAGGCATATTGGTCTTCCTCATTCTCAGCTGCACCTTCTATTTCCATTCATATCTCCACGGTCAGTTTTAAGGTGGCTGACCCTCAGGTGTTCCCCTCATCTAGCTCTCTCCGTCCTCTCCCTGCCACAGGACTAATCCACATTTCTCCAATCTTTTGTTGCGATTTCAGGCACCTCAGAAAGGTCTTACTTTCCAAATGTGTCCCTAGGCTGATTACTTCTTCTTCTTCCACACCCTCGCTTTTTCCTAGCCCAGGTCACCAGCATCTTTGGCCTGCACTGCTAGCAGTAACTGGTCAACAGCCCTCCCTCTACCACAAACTCACCCTAAGCAAGCAGAAAAATCCTTCTTAAATGGACATCACATTATGTTCTTCCATTTCTCTTGACTGTCCAGGAACTTTGAAAAACATCAGGAAAAAACAGTTCTTGCTATGGTCTGAAAACCTGTTGGTGATCCTGACCTGCCCAAGGACTGCCTTTCTCATGTTACTTCCTGTTCCTCATCCCATTCTTCATCCACTCACACATCCTGCCCTCTCTGTCAAACGTGCCAAGCAAGCATCTAATCCAATACCTTTGCACTTGCTGTTCCCTTCATTTGGAATGCTTCTCTGCAATGCTCATCTCCTTTCTGAATCTTTCACACATACCTGCTTTATTTTTTGCATATGGCACTTGCTACTCTCTGATCTTCTGCACATATATTCATATTTGTGGTGACCTTGATACATTCCCTGCACAAGACAGGTGTTCTTCATCTGGGGTCTACTGGATTGTAAGCAGAATTCAGGGCAACTGTGGTTGGTTTAAAAATTGACCCTCACAAAGATTTATTTGTTTCCTCATCCTCAGAACCTGTGAATGTTACCTTATATGGCAAAAGAGTGAATATTGACTTACATGGCAAAAGATGGTAGTTAAGGATCTTGAGACAATGAGCTTATTCCAGATTATTGGGGTAGCATCCTTCTAAGAGAGGGAGGCTAGATTAGGGGCACACACATATGTGCACACATGCATGCACAGATACACAGAAGAGAAGGTGGTGTGAAGCTAGAAGCAGAGATTAGAGTGATGTGCTGTGAGCTGGGCCTGCTTGCCTGCAGCCACTCAGCAGCTGTTAGAGGTGAGGAGAGTGTCTCCTGGAGCCTCTGGTGGGAGGGAAGCTGCTGACACCTTGCTTTTAAACTTCTGACCTCCATCACAGTGACAGAATGAATTTCTGTTGTCTTAAGCTACCAAGTTTATGGTAATTTGTTAACAGCAGCCTCAGGAAATTAATACAAGGTCCAGGAATATGGATGAAAAACTTTATATCCTTATTTTCAATAATCTCTAATAAAAATGTAACATTTCCTTCAGTCATGAATGTGGGTAACAAAATGTAGTTTTTGTAAAATCTGTGACTTCGTCACCAATATAATCACGGATACCTTCATATTACACAACACGCATTATAGAGACCTTGAAATATCATGGATAACATGACTATTTTGAAATTGCCATTGTTATTAAGTCTACCACTAGATCTGGTTATTAAAGCGTTAATAGAAGTGTATACTATTACTAAGCCACAAATTCTCTTTTTAAACATTTTGAGAAGCTTTTTTCAATATAACCAGTTTCCTCTCTATTTTTATCTTTTTTATGTCAAAAATAGTCTAGAAAAGACATTTTTAATTCATAAAAGTTAAAGACCCTCTATCTAGTATGGATAATAAGTCCTGAGAAAATAATGAAGGAAGGAAGGAAGAAAGGAAGGAAGGAAGGAAGGAAGGAAGGAAGGAAGGAAGGAAGGAGAAAGTGAATAATTTTGTCTAATATATTCATCTGAAAGGGGGAAATTAAGGTCCAGAAAGCTGGCACTCCAAAATACCAGCAGATCTTTCAGGGGCCACACTACACTGACCTCCTTTGGGTCCCTGAGTAAACATTTCAGAGAAAATTCACCCTCTACCACTCAATCCCTTGCCTCCTCTGACCCATTCCTCCTGCGTACATCTTGGCAATCAACTCCATGAAGGAGGCACTTGGTGACATTCCATTTTGCATTGTTCCCATCCAAGTTCAATGCCAGGTATATCAAAAAATACAAAGTGTTTGTTGAGAAGTGAAATGAAAGTATCTTCCAATTTTTGGCACATGTGAATCTTGCCTCCTGGACGAGGGGCCAGACGCCTGCCTTCAATTATTTTTGTTTGTATTTATGCAATTCATAAATGTGCCAGAGGCACATAGTAGGTGTTCAACAAAGATTTATTAAATATAATTGAATTTCCTGGTAGCTGAACAACTAGACAGACGGGTGGATAAGATATAAATTAGTAAAGCAGATTTAAAACATGTGTTGATCATTGGAAAGTTGTTTCATTTTTAGCCAAGATAAATGCTTTTTTAATGTGTAAAGAAATCTATAATTTTCTGTGCTTTGAATTAAAGCTCCCACTTCCCAGGTTTCCTGCCTGCTTCTGGCTGCTCTTAATGAGCTAATTTACCCCACCGAGGTGAGAGATTTCCTCTTGGGAAAGGGTTTAGATGTGCCTCTCTCACATCCAGGGCCCCAAAGCGTTTCCTTACAGGGCTTTAAACACTCTGAACGCATTTAAGAGAGAAGCCAAGAAACAAATCTGTTGTTTTAGCTTTATTCCTCGAGGCTCAGCAGCTCGGCTTTCCCCTTTGATCGTGCTCAGTGGAGTGGCAGGCCTGGAAACTGGCGAGAAGGGCTGGGTCTCTTTAGGAAGCCCAGTTCAGAGGGACCCACCCAGCTCTACACAATGAAAATAAAGTTGTCAGGCCTTTGAGGTGGCTGTGAAGATTTATTCTTCCTGGGCAAATTGGTAAGACATTTATATTTTTCAAAAATGCTTTGATGAACTTGATAAGGAAACCCTAGTTTGAATGTGGAAAAAGATTCTGGAGCTTTTCCCATTGCTCAACTGGGTTCTTGACAATTCACTTGAATCTTGACCTGTGGAAATGAACTTGCCCTCCCAATTAATGACAAGACCCATTGGGGCCATTTGGGTATTACAGAACACATGTGTGCATTGTCTCAGACTATCAGCCTCCATAAGGTAGGAGGTCTTGACTTCTCCATGTTTCCCATTCCTCAGCTGCCCACCAAAATCTTCCCACTGCGTGTTATGGTTCCACTACTTACATCACTTCCACCAGCCAAAGCAGTGGAATATGAAATATTTTATTATGCATATAATTGAAATAGTCTCTGTCCTCCCTAAGTTCAAGTGTTGTTTGTTGTGGAAGTGTCACATACGGTTCTGAGCATGTCTTGGATCATACTCAGGTCTCCAGGGATCTAGGAAAGGAAATGGAAGCTGGTGTGAAATATCTTGCTCTATATCCCTTTTTAGTTGGGAACATCTGCTAACCTCTCTTAACATCCAGACCATTATGAGTGTCTCTTAAAAGGCTATGGGCTCTAGACTCTAAGAAAAGCAAGGACATTTCTTAGTTGGTAGTGGTGGATACTCTTCAGTCCTTGTGTGATTTTCTTGGGAAAATATAAAAACTGCCCTTGAATTCTATTATTGGGGCAGCCCTGTCTTGAGTTGCAATTGGCAGTCTAGCTTAGTAGAAAGCCTATGGGCTGGTGACAGACAGCTTTGGATTCCTTTGTGGGCACTTACTTTCTGTGTCACCTTGGGTATATTTTTAATTCTTCTTCAATTAGCTCAACTGTAGTATCAGGGTAATTGCACTTTGCTGGTGGAATCCTTTCAGGTTGTAAAGATCAAAGACAGGCTCAGGTTACACGGGAGATTAGAGATTACCATAAGGAAAGCAGGCATTTAGGGAAATGTGACAAAGGATCACCACACAGGACACAACAGCCCCTTCCGTAAGAAGCCCTGCCATATTTATGGCAGAGTTTGTTCCTGTCTCTCTTCTCTCTGTATGCCTATCTCCACTCTGCCAATATGGCTTTTCCTTCTCGTCTGTTCTTTCTATTATTTTTGGTACTGGGGACTGAACTCAGGGTGCTTTACCACTGAGCTACATCCCCAATTCTTTTTATTTTTATTTTTATTTTGAGACAGGGTCTTGCTAAATTGCTGAAGGTCTCACTAAGTTGCTGAGGCTGGCTTTGAACTTGGGATCCTCCTGCCTGATACTTTCGAGTTGCTCAGATCTTCTGTTCTTTCTACCACTGGTTCCCTGTTCTAAACCTCATCAGCTGAGGATCCCGTAGAATCAGGAGCTCACCACCCAGCAGGAATCCCCTATTGCCCGAGTACCAGGCTTCCTTATTAATGACTCAGCTTATGGATTGTTACTTTTGGTTCAGGATGAAATATCTGGAACCATTTTCAGGGGCAAGGGCAAATGGGTCACAGGCATCAAACATGGTTTCTTGGCTCAGGAGGAGATTGCACTAATCTCCGTTTGCTCCCTATCCCTAGATTCTTTCTCCATTCTTCTCAATTCTGCCTTGCATCCCAGGGTCTGAGTTCCATAAATTGGATTTCTTGTGCTCCCTTGCTGTCTCATTTCCCATTAGATTTAACTAGTGGGAAGCATTGAAAAGAATTAGAAAATGGAGGTGGGAGGAATTCTTTATCTCCTTGATATCAACTGGCCATGGTTTTGGCATGGTCTATGGCCTCTATTCATCAGACCCTCCATCCTACAACTCTCTCTAGCATTTTCTAACAGATCTCTTCTCCAAGCCTACACATAGCAAGGGCTTCTACTTTTGCTGGACCCCAGGTACAAAGCTCTCCTTAGGTTTGTTTCTTAATTCTGACTGCATTTTTGTAAACTTTCTCTTTATTCAACTCCTGTCAGTGAACCCTCTGAGTGGGCCATGTCTTACTTGATGGAGCTTTGCCTGATAGGGGAATCGCGGGTGTGGTCTATCTAAGCATATCACATGCTATTTAGGACAAATACTCAATGGTAGGGATAGCTGTAAGAATTGAATGGGTTTATGTTCCTAAGGGCCTGGTACCTGATGGAACTCACAACTCTTATTACTATTTTTTCCATGATCAGGTAGAAAAACTACTCATTACTATGTATTTTCGAGACATCAAATCTCTGCACATGTCCATCTAGTTTCTTCAATGACATAAAAGTGGTCACTTCAAGGTAACAGAAATGATGTTAACAGGTTCACCAGTGACTCAATCCCCTAATGGTACAAGGTTGAATTTTCTATAGCAAATTCTGGGAGATGAGAGTGTGACAAAGCATTGTGGGATATTATTTAAGGGCATGATGGAGGGTACTTTTTAGTTTATTGATTTATCTTTCCAGTACTGGGGATTGAACCCAGAGGTGTTCAATCACTGGGCTACATCCCTAGACCTTTAGTTGCTGAGGCTGGACTTGAACCCGTGATCCTCCTGCTTCAGCGTCCTGAGTAGCTGAGATTACAGGCCACTATACCCAACTGGTGCACCTATTAAGTACATTATTGAAATGACATAATAAAGTGGTCTGTGTTGAGGTATGAGAAGGGCAGAAGTGGTAGCTCAAAGTGTGAAGAAATAAGGAAATGGGTGGCCATTATTGACTTGCTGCTGCTACAATAAAAAGTTCTGAGTAATCAGGGGTCTGTAATAAAATAGCAGGAAGGAGACAGCATTTATAGGTAACCAGAAAAAAAAAATACCAACTAAAGTGCTACACATGGAAGAGTTTTTAAATATAGCACCATTCAAATGTCTTTTTTACCAACAAGCAAATTAAGGCCTCGAGGGATCAATGTCTAGGTTAGGGATGAAAAATGTGGGATACCTGTGTGACCATCAGTTCTCCCATGCCTGTGACAGGCATAAATAAGGGATCATGGATTTCAGTCCAAACAGGACCTCAGATTCCTCCGCTCCATGTTCTCACAGGCATCAGGGGTCTGTTCAACTCATCAGAGACACTGAAATCCATTTGCCATCCTGGACTAGGAGCAGTCTGTCACTCCCAGATGCAAGGTTTGATGATTATAACTCTTAGCAACAGAGCAGAGTGTTCCTGATTTTGCCTTTTGAACTTGAATTTTCAAGTTTCTTATGTATTCAGATTAGCTGGAAGAATATAGTCTAAATATAACATGAGTAATTCTTACTTGTACTGAATTAGGAGGCAAGAAGAAAGAAGTTTGGATGCCTATATCAGATCTGTCATTGGGCCCAAAAGTGACTTAGGCTTACAATTTTATTTCTTTTTCCTTATTTTTGCCACCTGTCTTTGGACTATTGACCCACCAGTTAAAACTACCTGCAGAAGGCCAAGTAGAAGAGACACCCATCCATCTCTCCTCTTAGGCCAACATGTTTGATGGGTTCAAAATTTCTAGACTATTTGATTCTAGTTTTAGTTCTTCAGTTTGCTTATTGTACCATTCTGGTGAGGGATAGTACTTAAAAATATATATATTTTTTAGTTGTAGATGGACACAATACCTTTATTTTATCTATTTATTTTTATGTGGTGCTGAGGACCAGACCTAGTGTCTCACATGTCCTAGACAAACACTCTACCATGGAGTCACATCCCCAGACTGATAGTATTGTTTTTTAACTAACAATGTGCACATTTACTTTTGTTGCATACTATTCAGATATTTGAAAGGCTCTATGAAGGAACCTCAATAAATCTAAAGAGACATCTTTATTTTTATTTTTACTCTCAGTGACCAGTATGTTAACTTGCATACATTCAACCAGTTTTAATCTACAAAATGGCAGTTTCTCATGAGTTCAACCTAAAATTTATCCCTTACATCATACACTCTTAATGTGAATCCCCAATGGTAGACTTTAGTGGTTAACAAAATTGTTTTTGTCTGAGAACAATTATGTGCTGTAGAATAATGTCCAGAGACCTGCTGTCATTAGGTCAGCCTCAGATCAAGAGAAAGAAACCCCACCGAAAGCAGCTATCTGGTCCATGTGCTCCAAGATGGTCAGACTCAGGCAGTGCAGATACTCTGAACAATTCCAGGGGTACCTTTTACATTCTAGTGAATGTGTGTGAGAACCAAGGAATCAGGAGATCATTTTCCTCCCATGAGCTAAAAACCCTTCACAGCACTGAAAGTCCAACAGCCTGGATTTTGGCCAGATTCTTTATGGAGCCACTGATATTAATGAGGAAAAAAATAAATACATCCAAGGAAGATTCAGGAGATTCCAGCTGTTTACCTGTGAGCTATGTGAGTTTGTCAAAGTATTTTGTTTGCCAGTGTATTTCTCTCAGTTATTTAAGACCTTCCAGTTTTGTTCATTCCCATTATGTGCTTGGACTCCATGGAGGTAGTTTCCATTTGACTTTTTAAAATTTAGATGTTTCAGAGAGAACAATAGTATAGCAGGGAAGAACTTGGGTTCTGGCCACTGGAGTTACACAAACAAGGTTCTTTGCCTAGTTTTTGTTACTTCAAGGGCCGTGACTGTAAGAAATTTTTTTTTTGTCCTTCTGAGCCTCAGATTTGCCAGCTGATATCAATGGTGATAGTAAACGAACACATTTTTAAAGTTATTTGCTCACACATGCAAAAGTGCTTTGTGATATACGCAATACTCAACAATGTTAGTAGTAGTTGGTATTTGCTTGAAACTTGTCCAGCACAGTTTGAAAAGTAAGGTGTACATTGTGCTCTGCCCAATCCTTTTGCCTGTTCAGTGTACCTATCCCAGTTTCTGCCAACCTCTTGAACTTGTGACCTTCAAGGTGTTGCCTCTGGGCATGAGGAGCTGCCTCACCTGCCCTGGTGCCTTAAGTGCTTGGGTGTTTATATATTTTACCACCTGAGTTTCTGCAGCCAAGTATTGACTGGAATTGGAACATGGAACCACTCTGAATGGAATTTATGTTCTGGAGTTCCCCATGCGTCCAGGTAGAGACTGGAAATTTGCCAGAAGTATCAATCCTTGCTTAAATTCTTCTCTTTTCTGCCTGGCATTTCTCTACTTGGTGCCTTCTAGCAGCTCTTTTTAAAGCATGAATCTTTGTTTCAATTGGCCTGATAGGAACCTAAGCAACTATAGAGAGTGTTGTGTTGTATTACTCAAAACCTCCTGGGCAAGAATCCCATTTTACAGATGTGGGAATGTAGCTCAGGAGGCCACCTGACTTGCTGAAGTTCCCTGCTCTCTGAGCTAACAGCGTCTGGATTCCTGTCTCCAATTGTTCTGGCCTGGAAGATGCACCTGTGTCCAAATCATTCATCTCCATTTCCCCTAGTTGTTTACAAGAATAAGAGAAAGTCTAGAGTGAATGGTCTTATGAGGCATTTGGTGTTGAGAATGGAGAGGAAAACTTGAACCAGGTTAAAGAAAAGGGCTGAAAATCTTATCACAAAGACTGGATCCTGTTGCTTTTGAAGCCACATTGCCGAGAGATGTTCTCTGATAGCAGCAAGAAGGGACTGAAGAGGAGGGAGGGAACCTGAGAGCTATTGTATTTCTTCAGGCAGGGTACACTGCAGCCCGCTGCATGCCGGCATCGGCTTGCTTCGTGCTTAAACCGCTTATTAAAGTCTAGACGCAACTTAAAAGCACTAAATTGGTTCCAGCCATCTCTAGTAAAAACTTCAACTAGAGCTGGGAAGTGATTGGAGCATCTCTTGGTGTAATTAAAATTGACTCTTAAAGTTTCTTTAGCTTAATTGGTAACACTTTCTTTGGAAGTTGGTGAAAGCGTCTTGCTGGGAAGGTTAAATGCATTTCTGTGTATAAGATCAGAATTCAAATATAGTTTTATGGACACATTTACAGTTATGTTCTACCCGGGTGGTCTTTTTCCCCCTGTATCTTTTCTATTTAAGATTTATGCTGTCATTCACCACAGTCTAAATGTGTTTTGATAAAAAAAAAAAAAATGAACCGTTGCTGACGCATTTCAAACAGAGTTGGTAATATTTTGAAGCTTTCAGTAAATTGAACGGCAGTTTGACTTAACCCAAGCTCCTTCCTTCCCTCAAGCCTGTCACTTGGAGTCTACTGCTTAAACTTCATTTGTTATCCAGAAATTGAAAGTAGCTACCACTATGTAGCTGGGTCCAAAGGTAGGAAGACTGGAATTTTTTAAGACGGCCAACTCTTGCTGTGGCCAAACCCACTTGACCCCCATTACTTGAGAATGAATGGGTTTACACACACAAATGTGTTTTTATGTGTTGGAACTTTTGTTCTTTGGCATTGCATCTTGAGGGGCTTGTCAGTATAATAGGTTCCGATAGCTGAAAAGCTTACGTTTAAAGTTTTTGGAGTGTGATTGTGGGTCAAGCTTCCAATTCTTTAAACTGTCCTTAATTCAGAGTTGGGAGAGGACCTGCTTGATTTTATCTTTGGGAGCTTTTATTCCTAGAGTCATGATTTCATTCTTGTCTTAGGAATCTATTTCACTCCATCGCTTTGGAGCAGAAGAACTGGCCATCTTCAAATCAATCCACCATTACTTCTTCCTAGGGGAGAGAGGGTTTGCAAAACAATATTAAGAAGACCATAAAGAAAATAAAAATCACTGGTCCTAGTATTTGAATGCAACCAATGTTTATATTTCTGTGTTTCCCTTGTCTACAGGTGTATAAAAAGTTTATATAATTTCAGCTTTCATCACATAGATATGTAGATACAATTTTTAACCAATAATCTTTTAAAAAATAAGTAAAATTAAATTTCCCCATTAAGTATGTGTTCATTATAGAACATTTTAAAATACAGGAAAGTATATAGTTTGAGTATTCCTTACCTGAAATCCTTAGGACCTGTGTGTGTGTGTGTGTGTGTGTGTGTGTAGATTTTACTAAGTCTAATCTGAAATTCAGGAATCCAAAATGCTCCAAAATCTCAAATTTTTTGAGTGTCATTCTGGAGCGTTTCAGATTTCATCTTCAGATTAGGGATGCGCAATTGTAGCACAATTGCTCAAAGACAATGTTGGTTAACATTTTAGTGTTAATTTCTTCAAACTTTTATTAATTTTTATCCTGCAGTTTTATTCATATTGCATATATAATTTTGTTTACTCCCCTTTTATTTCATGATTTTAAGCATCTATACCTATCTTTGATAAATATTTAAATGATTACATAATAGATTCATTAGCATTTTAATTTGCTTTAGTGTTCCTTAATTATAAGGTAATGTTCCGTAGTTCTTGTTATAGTAAGGCTGCAAGTATGCAAGATAATTATAAATGCAGATTTCTTTTGTTTGTTTTTATGTGTCCAGGATTATTTCCTTCCCACAGATTTCCCTGAATAAAATATGTGATTAAAGGGATTGAAAGAATTTAAGGCTCTATTGATAATAGTGCCAAATGGCTTTTCTGAAGTATTCTATCAATTCATCTTCACTCGCAACACACAGGGTTACCACTATGGGCTGTAATTATTTCTAAAGTTCTTTGCTATTTTGATGGAAAAAGTGGCCTCTTGCTTAATTTGCATATCTAGGACGACTCCCTTGGCTATCCAGCTCCTTTTCTTCTCAAGTGTATCAGCTGTTCTCATTCTTTGCTTACTTAATTGTAGAATTTTTGTGCTTTGAAAAATATTGGTCTCTATTAGCTTATTATGCAGGTTATAGATGTTAAATATATTTTGATCTTTGTTTTTATTTTCTGAAGTTTGGAAAAGCAGTGTTTTGTTTGCTTTGTAGGCTAGGCTATGTGAGTGCGTGTGACATTTCCGCCTATTTCATGGTGACTCTGGCCACTCTGGGAGGGCAGTGGTGCTACCACGAGATGACATTGTCTGTGCTTTCCAGCTCCGATGCAAGTGATGTGTTTCCCATTTCAGGGTTGAGCCCAGATTGTGCCCACATTACTTTGCTCATGGGAATTCTATTTATCCTTTGGGAACTAAAGTCACATATAACCTTCTCTTTTAATTTCCTGGTCTTCTTTTGCTGCTTCCTGTTTAACAACCCTGAAGCTCTGTGATTATTAGAGAGATAACCCTTCTCAGGATCTGGAGGAGAAGATTTGGGGAAGTTTTTTTTTTTTTTTTTTTTTTTTTTTCTCATAGAACCACCAGTAAAGCAATTGAAACGGGCAAGAAAAAACATGGATGAGATAAACAGATTTCAAGATGAAAGAAGAGTTAAAGAAGTAGATTGCTGCATATTCTTTAGCCTCTTGCAGAAAGCCGAGGGGCATGTGTGCACACATCTTTGTGTGTATGCATGTGTTTGTGTGCATGTAGCATGCATAGTAGTTTTAGGTACACTAAAATTAGAGCTTGAGGCAAGGATTTGTGTGCAGGACATAATTATAGGAAAGGATCCTAGGTAGCAGGAGTAGGAGACTGGAGAGGATGAAGCAGGGAGGAAAGAAAGACAATCTCAGGATGCATTATTTAGTTGGTTCTTGTTCAGAGCAACTAGAACTCAGTCCAGAGCTACCAGAATTATGTAAGATGACCGTCTGTGAAGGTGGGAGTATTTGTCCACTGGTTCCAGACTCTCGGGGTGAAGGGTGCCCCATGGTAGTTCATGTTGTTGATAACAACATCACCCCTCCATGTTTGTACATGTGTCAGAATGGCTGGTTGGGTTCTTTCTGGCATCCTTCATGCCCATGGCAGCAAAAGCCCCAGGATGAAAGTGAAAGGTACACAATGCAGGTGAGGTGAGATGCTCTCAGATCACATCACATACGCATTGCTGCTTCAGGTATGCTCTAGTGGAAAAGGAAAAAGTGTGTGTGAAAGACCATAGGGAGGATGCAAAAGGAGTCAGATACAGTGTGTATGCATATTGTAACTTCATATGGCTTTTCTGCCATTTAATTTGGTTGATTTGGAATCTGGGTGGAGCCAGCATCTATTTAATATTGATTATTCTTTTTTTGAGCCCACATCCCACTTTCTTTCAGTGGAGATATCCTCCATTCACTCCCTCCACTTCAAGTCCTCCAGGCCTGACCAATGAGAACATTGCATTTCCCCAACCAAAGTGATTGGTCAAGGGCTGGGAATGTGATGCAGTCAGATCCAGGAGAACCAATCAGGACTTTTCCTGTACTTTGGGTGAAAATACTCCTTCTTTTTTGCTGGAAGGATATAAGATGGTAATTTCAGGCGTATCTCAGAGCTTGAGAAACAAAATGAACAAAGTAGAAAATAGGGCCATGATCTGAAGAGAACCCCAATCCTGATGGAATGGCATTGTTTGAATTCCTGGCTTCAGTCATCCATGAAAAGTTTCAGCTACCTTAACCTGTTAAATACCTGTTTGCAGAAGATAGTTTGATGAGGGGTTTTTGTCACTTGCAATCAAAAAAGATCAATAGATATTTTGATTCACCCCCATTTATGACGAATCTTACATTTTTACTTTATTCATTTATTTACTCGGGCATAATAAACACTTACTCTGTGCCTAGAACTGTGAAGAAGCTCTGATTCCAGTTGTGTGAAGAATATAAGTTAAATTGAGGCATGCTTTCACCTCCTGGGATACAGAACGTATCACCTCTAATATGTTTTAAGTGATTATCTGAATTGCCAAAAGGCATAGTGGAAATTTTTTGATTCTTGACATAACACCAGAGAGTTGCTGGCTAAGAGGAATAGGAAGTTGGGTGGGAGAAGACACCTTTTATTGAAAAAAATTATATTGATGATAGTACTTGCAGGGTATCTAGAAATGGTCACAAAATATAATTTCTTAAGTATCAGTTTTCTATTGCTGCAAGAATGCCACATAACACGTAGCCACAAAACCGCAGACGTATATGACAATGTACTTTTTGCTTCTAAATCTGTGGTTTGGCTGATGGATCTGCTGATCTGAGCTGGGCTTGGTAGAGCTTACTTTTGTGCCTATTATCAGTTTCAGTTTTTCTGGCATAACTTTTCTGAGCTTGGTTGGACTCTCCTACATGTCTGAGATCTTGACCCGGACTAGTAGGATCTACTACATCCCTTCCATCCTTAAGCAATCCAACCAGGCTATGCTTGCATGAGAAGCAGAGCAAGAGATTAAATGGAAACATGCAAGCCTGATTCAAGTCTTCATTCACATCGCCTTTGCTGATATTTAATTGGCTGAAACAAATCATATGGCTGAGTTCAGGGAAGTGAGCTCTGCACTCTCATAGTGCCAATTGGAGAGAACCAGGAAAAAATGAAGAATTGTGACTCATTGTTTTGCAACCAACTGACGACAGGAGGTTGGCTTACATGTAGTTTATTGAAATAAATATTAATATAATTCTTTTGATTTGTTGGAGTATGGACCATTTAGTCTTTTAGATTCCTAAAGAATAAAGCCCTCCATGGCCAAGGCTTGGTCAAATCAGCTCTCTTTTACAAACTTGAGGATTCTCCTTTTCTCCATAGAAAGAACCCAATACTTTGGGTCATTTTTTTTATTAAAAAAAAAAAAAGTGTTTCTGGGACTTAGAATGTCCCACTTCCCTTAATGGAGCTTAGATTTTCTAAGCTGGAAGCTCTGTGTACTGTTTTTGTAAGGTTAGCCCTAGGCATATGGTTTCTACTGTCTTCCTGGGGAAAGTAATCCTAGGGTTCTATACTGGGTCCTCCTTTCCTATTTTATGTGAAGTATTTCAAGGGCTGCTTTCTTTGGGTATGAGTGGATTAGAGAATTATTGAAATTGACATTTTAGAGGTTCTATTGTAATTTGATATTTGGTTTACTGATGTTACAGATTGATGCAATATTTGGTATTTGCAATCCCTTGGAAGTTTTTATTGAAAATAAATATCAGAAGTTTTTGCTCTATATCCTGACAGTTGCAACTCTGAAGGGAAATTGGGGTCAAGACCCTGAATAGGTCTTTACATCTAACAATTATATCTGGTTAACTTCAAGGACTATGAAAGTAGGTAGTCTAGGGTCTGAAACATGGTTCTCCTGTTTTTAGTTGGGTGGTTTAAGGTGGATTATTTAATTGTCTTCAGCCTCAGCTTTCCCTTCTGTAGAATTGGGTCCATAACAACTATTCCAGTGTCATCATGGTGGTTAAATGAAGTAACGCATGCAAATTCCTTTGCCCAGTGCTTTATAGGTAATAAGTGCTCGGTAAATGAGGATAATTCTTAATCTTTCTTTTCTCCTATTACTGTCATTGACAACATTCTTGAATACCAGCATCCTGTCATGAAGACTCTTACTCAGTGTGGTGATGGCTACTTAGAAATGATTTCTATGGACATTCTTGGGACCAGGAGATGATCCCAGGAATGATCCAGCAGGTTGGACATGGCAGGAGGAAGGTCATGGAGGCAGAGCCTTCTCCTGTACTTGTTGGAGTTTGTTGGGTCTGTTCCCATTGTTATCCAGCTGCTTTTCTATCTCAGCCCATCAGCCTGCATTAGGCCCCATCTCCTTTTTAAGGGGCCCTCCCTCTCCATCAAGATGATATGAAAGTCCAACTATGAGTGGTTCTAAAATTTAGCCACCTGAGAAAATTGCTTAGGAAACTTTATAAAATATGGTGCCTGGGCCCTTCAAAGATTCTGATTTACTGGGCGAGCTTGGAGAACATTATGCTGAGTGAAGTAGGTCAGGTACAGAAAAACAAATACTGTATGTTCTCACTTAAATGTGGAAGGTAAAAAAAAATAAGTTGATCTCAATGCAGATGAGAGTAGAACAATGGTTACTGAAGTGGGGAAGTGTGAGAGGAGGGCAAGATGGAGAGTAGAGTTTATTGGAAATAGGGATGCAGCCAGATAATAGGAATGGCTTTCAGGTTCAGTGGCAGAGTCGGGTAAATATGGTGGACCACAATTAATTGTATATTTCAATAAAAGACAGTAGAGAGGATTTTGAATGTCCCCACGAAGAAATGATAATTTTTTTGAATTGATAGGAATGTTATTTGCCCCAACCTAAACATCACACATTTTATACATATATTGAAATGTCACACTGTTCTCCAGAAACATAAACTTAAGTGTCCATTATATTAAACACATTTTAAAAATTATAAGCAAACCAAAATTCTGATTTACTGATCCCAGGTACCTGGGTGTCTATGCAAGACTTTTTTTTTGTACTCCTCTCTGTTATGATCCTATTCCTTGTCACTTGATTGTTCCAATCTGCAAATATGTTTTTGAAAGAGGTTTTTTTTTTTTTTTGTTTCTTGTTTTTTGTTTTTTAAATAGGAAACAAGCATTCTCTGGTGAATAAGCTAATGACTTGATTATGATGTTCTGGGAGCTGGCTATGACTCACAGAATCGTTAGTCTTTTGTAGGCTTATTAGAGAATTTTCCTTTGTGGACCCCCACATGTCCTTCCAAAAAGTGATGATAATCCATATATGCACAACAACAATCCCCACCTCCATAATTTCCACTTATGCTTGGGTACTGTTTTATATTCTTTCATGAGCTTTCATGTTTCTAAGGAGAGGTATTACAGTAAAGTGAAGGGTACCAAGTTAGGACTTGAAAAATCTGAGCAGGAGTTTTACTCACATCACTAATTAGTCATTGTGACTTTGGCCTAAGTCTTTTAAGTTCTCTGAATCCGAATGAAATTATTTTCTCCCTTATTTGGCATCTCTAAAAAATTCCAGTATGTTGTGTAGAGAAATATCACTGGGTCTTTGCCCCACCTGGCTGATGAGGAAAGTGAGCTGAAATAAATGGAAAATTAGAGGACCAGTTCTGTACAAATACAATAGGTCCTTCATTCTGCTCCCATTCCTTTGCCCCCTCCACCATTCCTAGGTCAGCAGAGATGCTTAGAGGCAATTCCCTTTCACAGGTGCAGGCAGGGAGTTGTGAGAGCCCAGCAGGAGTCTTCGTATTCTTTGGACACTTATATGCTGTTCTTCTGGCTCTCTTTGAGTGCAGAGTCAGAGAAGAGGAGTGGGAGAGACTGTCTAGATGTTCCTCAAATGTGCATTCACTTCTTCCTGGCACACAGCTAAATGACATTTCTCAGTTCCCTTGCAGTTAAATTTGGTCATCGATTGAGTTCTGGCCAATGGAATGTGGGTGGAAGCCTTGCTGCTCCTTCCAGGCCCTCAGACGCTCCCAGGGGCACCCTCTACAGGGTCTCCACATCTGTTCTTTCCACCATTAAAGTGATGTACTGAAGATGGTGAAGTAACAAGATAGAAAGAGTGTAGGTCCCTGAATGAGGTCTTAAGAACAGCTCTTGGATTGAGAATACCTGCATAGAATGGTTACATGAGCAAGAGAAAAGAAAGGAAAACCCAACTCCTGTTGTGTTCAGTCTTTGGGATTTTCAGGCTTGCTTGTTTTATGGCCTTGACTAACTTTGGAGGAGTAGAAGGAGGATCCAGTGTTTGGTGGGGTGGGACATAATTGGATCAGCGTGGCCCTTTGCCTCTGCCGTGCCACTAACTCTATAGGGATTTCTGTGGGATCAGCTGAAACCACATCTTTCTCAGTCCGTTCTCTGCTGTGTGCCTCACTGCCTTATAAGTTTCACCTGAGAGCCCTTCCTTGTAATAACACATGTAAGAATCCCCTTTTCAGGCTCTGCTCTATGTAAGTTTGCAAATGAATGAGCGCCCAGGTGTCTTGTATATATGTCTGTAGACATTGGATAAATATAAGAAAACACGAGTCAAGGATTTGGCTTTATGTTCTTTCAAGTCTTATCTAAAGGCACTATTTTCTATAAACCTTAAAAGACTGTAGAAGATAAATTCTTTTTCACTGTTTTTTCTTAATGGGGAACAGTAAAGAAACACTACCATTTTTATTTAATGACCTTGTTTTTAAATCCAAGGGACAATTAATTGTGGAAGTGATTTTGAAGACAATTTTCTTCTTCCTTGATCAGTTTTGTATATGCTTATTTTTATTTATTTGTTTCTTTCTGAAAAGCAGGCGTCTGCAAGAATTTCTTTTTTTTGAGGAAAACTTTCAAAGTATTTTATATAAATGATAAAAGTTGGCCTGGCAGTAGAAGCAAAGAACATATCCACTTTCAAGACCTTTTAAATCCACACATAATTCCTTTAAAGAATTCTGGACCAGACAATGTGGCCTTTCCTTTGAAAAGCCTGCTTTGGGCACAGGGGATGTGGGGGCTTCTGGGTTTGTTGTTGAACAGTGCCCTTCGCTGAGCAGTGGGAGAGAAATGGTGAAGAGCGTGCAAAAAGCGATTGCTTTCAGCACATTGGCTTTTCCTTTCAGATCTGCAACGTGATCCTATTATTTTGCAGCATTGGGGTCATTTAAGTGTGCCTGGCTGGAGGTTCGCTGTTTTCCCCCATTATTTCCTTTAAATCTTTTTTGTCAACCATGTTCTCCTCGACTAGCAGAGCAGCTGTCTGGGTAGTTATAATCCCATTAAAGAGGCCTCTATTATGTCAATAATATATTTATAGAGAAATTAGTCACCTGGGGTTGTTGGGTGATTTTTCTGCTTGGACATATTGTACCCCAGAAAAGCAGGACCATCCCCTTCTTGTTCGATAAGGTTGCTGCCTTTGTTACTGGTGCCATATTGGCTGAAACCGATTAGCAATTAACATGGAACATGCCTTCTTCTGTTTGCAAAGCTCCCTTAATCTTTGCCACTGATCATATTCCTCTGCAGCTTTTATGATAAAGCTGAGATTGTAGATGTGTCTGGGTGGATGGGGCTTATAGTATTAGGTGAAAATATGACAGGCATTAAATGTCCATCCTGGTAGGAAAGGTGGGGAATATAACCACAAAGACTTTCTAAACCTGTTGAAGTGCATTTGGGCAGTGTCCTAAAATTAGTAGGACATCTTCCTCTGCGGAGTCTGTTCTTTTTTTCTAAAGAGGTTTTATGTTCTTGCCATCTGAGTTCAGTTCTAATTATATTCTCCTAAGAGGAAAAGGAAAAGCAAAACCTTTTCCTGGGGTGGGAGGTTAAGGGGCTGATTTGAAGTATAGGAATATATTAGATAATTAAACTACCCACCATTAGTGGGTCTTAGGAAACTCATATTTTTGCAGACCATAAAAAAATCAGACTTTATAACAGAAGAGGGTGACATCAAAATCAATTCATATATTACAGTATGCCCTTTGTGCTGATATATATATATTTTTTTAACTTTTTAAACCATGATTGATATTTGAGACACCAAAAGGATCTTCTTCATGACCCACCGCAATTCCTCATTGGTCTAGGATTATGGAAATACCTTTGAGGACAAGCTAGGTGGTGTTTGCTCTCAGTATGTGGGTAGGAAGTTACAAAGAAAGGCAACACTCTAGGTTTCAATTGTGGATACCCACCTTCAAAGCCAAGTTGGTGGCTTTCAGGAAAACCCTAATTCTGTTTGCTGAGGAGATCATCCGATTTAGACAAAGGCGTGAAAAGAAAATGTGAAGAAAATTCAGCAATATTTATGCAGCAGAGATGGAATTTCCTCAGCTGTTTCAAATGATTTAAACATGCGATTTAAAGTAAAATTCAAAGAAGCAAGCAAGGCTTCTCCAGTCTCTAGTTCAGGGAGCCGTTGTTCTAAAAATGTCCTTTTCAATCCTGCCTTCTAGTTCCTCCAGCTCATCTGTTTCCTCAATATCTTTGCATTCTGCCTTTTTGTTGATCATTAATGGGAGTCTTGCCCTGTGTATTACCTCTCTATCTGGGGTGTATATAAGTTTGCATTTGAGAAAATTGAGAATGTGGGGCCAGAGCAGAGAGCGCTTGAGAAATCAGATTGCAAGAGTTTAAGGAAAATAGAGTTGTCTTTGTTTTTGTTTTTTAATTTTATTTTTTATGCTTACATAAATTCTTCATTATGACAAAACAGGAAAACCAATCTATGTTCTTTAGAGAAACTGACAGTGTCTCAATGGCCCCTACATGCTCCTATCTGCTTTCAAGGCTTCCAAGAACTCAAGTTGCCACTTTCCCACACAGTCGGTGAAAGACTTTAACGACAGCACCTTGTATCTGAATCTTAACTCTTTTCAGATTTCTTTCTCCTTGTGACCTCTGAGAGGAGATGCCCTAGATCTATGAGGTCTAGTAGAACTTTCTGTTATGATGGAAATGCTTTCTGCCCTGTCCTGTTCCTTCACTAGCCACACAGGGCTATTGAACACTATTTAGTGTGACTGAGGAACTAAATCTATTATTCTATTAAATCTTAATTAATTTAAATTTCAATAGCTTCATGGGGCCATGGTCACTGTATTGGACAGACCTAGTGAAATGGGAACTTGCCTAGAAGCCAGAATGGGGAAAGATGGTTAAACCACATATCTTGAGCTGCAGTTACTGTGGTGATTGTGAGAACTGACTCTGGAGTAAGGTTGGATGAGTTCAACTCCCACCTGTGTTTTCTGGAGCTACTAAGTAGTGGGCATTATTTAATCTCTCTGTGCCTTAGTTTCCTTATCTGCAAATCAGGGGATAACAATACTTACCTCATAATATTTATGTAGCAATTTACTGGCTAATTCATGTAAAACACTTAGAATAGTGGCTGACGTACAGAAAGCCAGATTTGAAGGGGAAAATGCCATTGGTGTATGAGTCCTGAGACTGCTTCTGGAACCAATGAAATACATTGGTAAGATGAAAAAAAAAGCAATCTACCATGGCACATAGGTGATCAATCGTGAGTTTCTCTTTCTTCATTTCTTTGACCACTATTCTTTAATCAATTTATATATTTTTCGGGGTATTCCGGGTAACCCCGCTCTATGCTAAGATGGCACCTGGCGGTATGCCAGTTTTGCTGTTGCCACGGAGTGAACAGGTGTATCTTTGCGAAAGTTATTCCTATCAGTTGGTTGTAAACTGGCCACACGTGTGTCCGGCTCGCGCTTTAAGCCTTTGTCTGCTTGCCCGTGCATGCTTCACGTGGGAGTTCTGTGATTGGTCAACTGAGGGTATGAGAGAGAGAGAGAGAGAGAGACACGGATACGGATACGGATGGACAGACGGAGACACTGAGGGACTGAGGGGGGAAAAGGAAGAAGAAGAGGGAGGACATGGGAGAGAGAAAGAGAAAGAAACAGGCGCACAAGATAAAGAGCTGCATACACATTCCCGGGATCACGTCTTTGTTGCGGGCGACAAGGACAACCAATAAATGGTGCCGAAACTCGGGAAATGTAAATAGTATACATAAATAACCTGTAAATAAGTTAAAAAAGGAGTAAAAAAAGGAAGGCAGCCTTGACGTTCACGGAAAGCGACTAACCGGACTAAGCGAAAGGCGGTCCAGTAAAAGTGAAAGTAGGCACTCGAAAGGCGGCCACTTACTAAAGCTATGGGCTCTGAGATGTCTAGAGTCCCTATGGAGAGCCCTCTAAGGGCGTTGCTAAAAGCTAATGGAACTCCTTTAAAATCTCAAACAGAATATCAACCAGTATAATTTATCACATTAAAAGAGTAAAGGAGGGTTGTGGGCTATAGCTCAGTGGTAGAGTGTTTGCCCAGTTTGCATGAAGCACTGTGTTCAACTCCCAGCACCATAAGAAAAAATAAAACAGTAAAGGGGAATAATTATATGATTATCTGATCAGATAAGGGAAAAAATAGATGTCAAAATTCAAAACTTATTTTATAAATCAGGAAAAGGAAATAAAAATCACAAATATGGGAAAGGGAGAAGTAAAAGTTACTGTCATTGACATGACTATATATATAGAAAATTCTACAGAATTAAACAATAAAACAATTCCAAGAAATGCAATGTGAATTCAAGTTCAATGACAGGGTCAGCGTACATAAATCAACTGCATTAAACATTAGCAACAAACAGAACATTTAAAACAAGCCCCTCAACAGAATAGGAAACACCAAATAGAATAAATGCAGCTAAAGAAGTCCAATATTGAAAACTACAAAATATTTCTGAGAAAAATTAAAGAAGACCTAAATTTAAGGATTCTATAGAGGAGGGAAATGCTATTCTAGAGGAAGTTAAGGAAGAACAATCTTACTAACAGAAGTACGGATTTAATAGCAATATTGTTTTTGCCCCGTTGGGTGATTGCCTTATGTAAGGCTCAAATAATAGATCGGCGGGCCGTTCATCAGGCCTCGTCTGCCGTAGAGTGGGCAGCCCCCCTGCTATATGGCTCAGTGTGCTGGACCGGTGGTCAAAGACGGGCAATGAAGTGGTGATCTTGTATCAACCTAAGACAGAGGGTGCATCGAGCTATGCATTCTTTGAGGACGGGTAAGAACAAGTATCGACCACTCAACCTAAGACAGGCACGGTCCCTGCCATTCTTTTATAAAAGAAAAAAGGGGGAGCTGTCGGGTATTCCGGATGCCCCCGCTCTATGCTAAGATGGTGCCTGGCGGTATGCCAGTTTTGCTGTTGCCACGGAGTGAACAGGTGTATCTTTGCGAAAGTTATTCCTATCGGTTGGTTGTAAACTGGCCACACGTGTGTCCGGCTCGCGCTTTAAGCCTTTGTCTGCTTGCCCGTGCATGCTTCACGTGGAAGTTCTGTGATTGGTCAACTGAGGGTATGAGAGAGAGAGAGAGAGAGAGAGAGACAGAGACATGGACGGACGGTCAGATGGACAGAGACACTGAGAGACTGAGGGGGGAAAAGGAAGAAGGAGAGGGAGGAAACGGGTGAGAAAAAAAGAAACGGGCGCGAAAGATAAAGAGCTGCATACACATTCCCGGGATCGCGTCTTTGTTGTGGGCAACAAAGACGACGATATATATTTATCTAACAAATGAGACTGTGCCAATTGTCCCAGTGTCTGGATATATTATAGTGAACTGAACATTGTACCTGTTCTCAAGGAGTTTATAGTTGGTTGAGGGAGACCATGGAAGAAGATTGAATGCAAAAATGAGCCCCACTTTTTGATGACTCTGTATCATGCCCTTTATGTGACTTATTGTTCTTATCAAGAGGGGTGCATATCTTCGCCCTTCAATCTGGGTTGGTTTGGGGATTAGATTTGACGATAGAAGGTGGCAATAATGACCTTGTACCAGGTCTTGTCTTAGATCATCTTGTGTTGTGCCTGAAACCGGGCACTGTATCCTGAAACTGGGCTCAGCCTATCGTTCATTTCCATCTACAGTGTTGAAGATGCTGCAAGAGTGTGGGATTATAGATCACTGAGTAGAATTTCAGGTGTTCTCTCTGGCAGTCAGGGACTTGATTGCTAGTTTGTCCAGAAGATGTTGTCTCATGACTACTTTTCAAAGAGGCTGGGAAGTTCCATTTCTGAGCCTCTTGAAGTATGGATTTCATGCTGAGTGAAGACATGAGCCCCAGGACATTGCCTCTTGTTGAAAGCTTTGGTTTTTTTCCCCCTTAAATCTCTACCATGTTTCTTTGGGATTTAGAGGCTCATGTGGTGTTTTCATAGCCCTAAATTTTTGCAAAACTTGATTATCAGAAATAAACAAGAGCAACCTCCCTACCTCCTGAAAACAGTGATTAAGCAAACCTTTTGGGTTGAGGGACAGCTTGGACTGTTCTGGTATTAAATCACATTGGGCAGTCTTGTGTTAAAGTAGAAAGTTGTCTTTTGGTGAGAGACATATTTGTTGAATCACAAAAGAAAGGTGCCATTGAAAATAAGCACAGACACGTGTCCCTCTAGGAGATAATTTATGCAATCCCCTTTTCCAGTGTGCACGTTTCTTTGGAAGGGCAGGGTGGATGCAGGGAGTACTCTTGAAAACCTGTATGACGTCCCTGCTAGTGGAGTAGCTATCTAAAACCCTGTCTGCTTACCAAGGCTTTTATCATGGGTTCTCAAAATGCATTTGAAAACAAACAAGTGAAAAGACTTTCCAAGGCAGATTTGCAATCTACTCTGACACTTCCTGGGACGACAGACCCAAGCTGGTCCCTCTCCATCACTTCTTATGGTCACATTTTGAGATTGTCTTTTGCTAGTTCAGAAGTGAGTTTCTATATGTCAAGTGCTTTGGTGAGATCTTTTGTCTTTGCCACAATTTTAGAGGACTCTAGTTTTGGATAGAGGTGTATGCCGTTAATGTGGGCTGTGGCTCCTGGCCCCACAGCCCTTACTGTTTTCAAGTATATTTAAGCATGGAGGGTAGTTACTGGACTACAGGAGAAAGTTCCTGTTGTAAATCAGATTCCTGTTAGTTCATGCTAATCCAAAGGAAAAACGTGCAATTCAGATCAGATAAAGTAACATTTTCTGTAATATATAATGAGGACTTACATATAAATAAGAATGCACCAAAAACCCAAGAGAAAAATGAGCAAAAGATATGATGAGATAACAAGATATAATCAGATTACTAAAATCCAGGTCCAAATAATCTTGTATTTGTAAAAGGACACTCAGCCTCATCCAAAATAATGAATGTACTAAAACTAGGCTGTGATAGTTTTCACTTTTCCAGACTTGCAAGCCCTTAAATCTCTACACATGGATGAAATGATGAATGGCCAAATTTATTCATAGTAGCAGTATTTGTAACTGCAAAAGGTTGGAAGCATCTCTAAATACATATCAATCAGGGACTGGATCAATATGCTGTAGAATGTAGGATTATGCAATGGTTAAAAAGAATGGGCTAGATCTTTTTGTACCACTGTAGAATAATCCCTAAGATATATTGTTATGAAAAACTTCAGGATACAGAACAATTTGTATTATATGCTATCATTAATGTAAAGAAAGAAAAAATGTATTTGTGCATAAAATATCTTAGGATAAACTGAACAAAGAAAATGGCATTTTCTTCCAGAAGGTGGAAAATGGATGATTGACAGAGATGAGAAGACTTACATTTTACTCTGTATCTCTTTGTACTGTTAGAATTTTGTGCCATGTGTATGAATTCATTACCCATTAAAAAATCTGAGCCCTATAATATTTTCAAGATGGAGATTTATTTTAGATTTTCTTCCATCTGAAAATTTTAATTATTCTTCCTTAAGCCCATCTGGAAGACTATTTGTTCCATAAGATACAGCTTATCACCATCTTTCCTTCTCTACCCAATTTATCCAACTTAGTGCTTGCAGAGGGTAGGGGCTCAAAAACACTTGTTAAAAGTATAAACGATGGCATGGGATGCATGACATGACTTGCAAATCTCAAGTATCCACAGTGGAGATGGCTTATACCCCAGAATTTCCAGGGAAGGAATTACATATGGAAATTGATTGCTATTCTTCTTAAAGAAAAACTGAAGAAAAGAAATGGGTTTGAGAATATGGTATTAAAACCTATATGATTGTGCTGATAGAACCTCTTTCCTAGATAATCATGGTCACTGGTCAAGGACGAATTCCTTTGGAGAGGATGGAGAGTGAGCAGAGGAATATGCAGTCATGGCCATGATTGGTGGTGCAGGAACAAAAATAAGCAAAGCCCTGATTTGTAGTGCTCGCAAACTTTCATGGTGTAAATATTCCTACCACATCAGATTTCAGGCTACCAAGATGACATCACTGAATGTGCAGTTGGGAAGCGATAACAGTTGGCTGTTATGATCTAAAAGGAGCCAGGTCTAGCATATCACTGGCTATAATTAGGCAAGAGTTCCCCTTCCATTATTAACAGCAGAAGATTTAGAGTATAAACAAACAATGGTGGAGTCTTAGAAATATTATGTAAGTTGGGCATGGTCACTCAAGCCTGCAATCCCAGCAACTTGGGATGCTAAGGTAGGAGCATCCCAAGTTACAGGCCAGCCTCAGCAACTTCTTAAAGTAAAAATATTTTATTATATTAAAATGAAAAATAAATCATATAATGTATTTAATGAATGTAGCTCAGTGGTGAAGTGCCCTTGGTTTCAATCTCCTGTACTAAAAAGAAGGAAATACTGCGTAATTCTTCTAAACCAGTGATTCACAGCATGATCCATGGAAATTCTTAAACTTCAACCCAAACCTACTCAACCAGAAACTCTGGGGATGAAGCCCAGCAATCTGGATTTTAATAAACCTTCAAGGTGATGTTGATGTGAGCCAAAATTTGAGAGCCATTGCTTCAAGTCTCAGTTTTTGCTGAAAATGTGCAGCATTACTTGAAACAATACATGCTTACAGTAGGGGTTAAACAGAACAATGCTTTTAAATTCTCAGCACAGAGGATATTAACTATAATGTTGGAGGTGATCTATTCTGTGGTCAAACATTAAGAGGTACTGAACTAGTTTGAGGTATGATCACTTCCCTTTCTAATGTCAAAGTGAGTCCAAGGAGACATGTCCATAGCTTTCTGTATGATTGGAACATTTGTCATAATCTTAATTATTTTTTTAAAAAATATATATTTTTATACCTTTATTTTGCTTATTTAATTTTTATGTGGTGTCAGGGATCGAACCCAGTGCCTCACACATGCTTAATTCTTATAGCATCCCTTAGGATGAATAACAACACTGTCTCTCAGTAGCTTACTTGATTGCTTTTTTTTTTTTTTTTTTTTTTTCTTGGGATTTAACCCAGGGGGCTTAACCACAGAGCCACATCCTCAGCCCTTTCATTTTTTTTTTTTTGTTTTGAGGCAGAGTCTCACTAAGTTACCTAGGGTCTTGATAATTTGCTGAGGCTGACTTTGAACTTGAGATCCTCCTGCCTTAGCCTCCCGAGCTGCTGGGATTACAGGCATGTGCCACCATGTCCACAGTAGCATTCTTAAGTAGAGATGGATCCTTTGAATTAAGACTAATAAGGTGACTTTCCCTCAATGCCCAGTCCCTTGAAAGTCTTCAGCCTTTGATTCAATGATTTAGTCAATTTATTTTAAATGCACCCAAATCCAGCCTCTGTGTAAAGAGGATGGTGAAGAGTGGAAGATGAGGGGAACATGTCTGGAGAACTAGGACTTGAACCTCAGGAAATCCTTGGAGTTGAGTTGTGATGCTTGTGATTTAGGAAATATTAATTTCGTTGTTTGGTCCTTACTATCTACTGGCCATTGTAATATGACTTTTCATTAAACATATTATCTCCATTTTATAGATGAAGAAATTGAGAAGAACTCATGTACATGAAAGTCACAGAATAGACAGTTGGTTTCTTGGATATCAAAAGGACCCAGAGCTATTTCTTTAACTACCATTCATCATCTTTTCTTTGTGCATCTTTCTTCCCTCCTTTATGCGATGGTTTTTAGCAATAGATGGGCCACTGACTTCCATTGCAGGGTTTTCTTTTTTCTTTTCATTAGGCATATTTCAGAAACTCTCAGGCTAGAGTGGCCCATGGAGATTTTCCCTGAAGGCATGAAGATGACATTCAAGAGAAGTGACTGTGGTGTTACGGTGAGCACCCAGGTGTCACATACACTTGAATACTAGGTCTATCACTTATTCATTCTCTGGCTCTAAGCATATGATTTATTCTCTTTGTTTTAGGTTGAGTTCCCTGAATACAGCATCTGAGATTGGATTTTTGTGCAGTTGATTTATTAAGGGGATGCTCTTAGAAATCTGGAGTAGAATGGGAAAAGTGGGAGAGGGCAGGGGAGAATGCTCAGCAAGAATGTGCCTCTGGTTCAGCTTGCATCTCCCATTGGCTTGACCCCAAAGAGATCTCTGCAGTATAATTTGCACCACAGAACTGGTCCCAAGGGATGGGTCCTCTTTTGTACCCCTATATCAGTTAGTCTTCGCAATGAGCTAGTCTGGGGGGTATAATCTCCTTGTGAGATGTTTCTGTCATAGGAGAGCAATTCTCAGGAGAGGGGGCAGCTATGAGCATTAGCAGCCATATTCACAGTGGTGGGGTCTGAATGGAATCTGAGTGGGGCCACATAACTCCTACTTGTAGCTCTCAGTTTCATTTATAAATTGCACACACTAATGACTCAGTGGAGTATTATAAAGATTAAACAATATAGCATGGGTAGAGGATTAAGCAGAGTGGCAGTCAAAAAGCAAGCCCAACATCGATATTAACTTAGTTTCCTTCTTGTCCTGTCTAAACAGTGATTTCATCTCCCTGTTTGAGATGAACAATATCTGCTCAAAGGAATCAACCTATTCTTCTCCTACTTGCTCCAGATTAGAAGAAGAGAATAAATCTTGGAGGATTATGCAGTTAATAATTTAAAAACTATTTATTTAGCACCTACTGTATAGTCATGTTCTAAGTCTTGAGAAGGGAGTTGTGACTGAGACAGACAAGATACCTATTCTGATGGGGCTAACATTTCTTTTTCTCTTTTATTATTATTTTTTGAGGTACTGTGTATTGAACCTAGTGGTGCTCTACCACTGAGCTACATCCCAGTCATTTTAATTTTTTTAATTTTTATTTTGAAACAATCTCTAGCTAAGTTGCCAAGGCTGACCTCAAACTTGTGATCTTCCTGCCTCAGCCTCTCAAGTCAATGACATTGCAGATGTGCACCACTTCATTGCTCCTGGTTCTCTAATGGAGCCAACATTCTAAGGTAGCTGAATAGATAATTGGCAGAGAAATAAAGGTAGCAAATATTAGCTATCTACTATAAAAATATATGGTGGGGGCAGGGAATTCAAAATGATTGGGAAGCTACATTAGATTGAATGGTCAAGAAAATTCTCTCTGAAATAATTTCAACTTGGAGATCAAGAATGGTTGGCTTAGGGGAAAACTGGAAATCCATATGTAGAAAAATGAAACTAAACCCCTCTCACCCTGCACAAAACTCAACTCAAAATGGATCAAGGACCTAGGAATTAGACCAGAGACCCTGCACCTAATAGAAGAAAAAGTAGGTCCAAATCTTCATCATAATGGCTTAGGACCAGACTTCCTTAACATGACACCCAAAGTGCAAGAAATAAAAGCAGGAATCAATAATTGGGATAGATTCAAACTAAAAAGCTTTTTCTCAGCTTCACATTTCTCTCTTCACATTGTGAGAAATGTGAAGAGAGAGCCTACAAAGTGGGAGAGAATCTTTGCCACACACACTTCAGATAGAGCAGTAATCTCCAGAATTTATAAAGAACTCAAAAAACTTTACATCAAGAATACAAATAACCCAATCAATAAATGGGCTAAGGAAATGAGCAGACACTTCACAGAAGAGGATCTACAAGCAATCAACAGATTTATGAAAAAATGTTCAACATCTTTAGTAATAAGAGAGATGCAAATCAAAACTACCCTAAGATATCATCTCACCCCAATTAGAATGTCTATTATCAAGAATACAAGCAACAATAGGTGTTGGTGAGGATGTGGGGGAAAAGGTACACTCATACATTGCTGGTGGGGTTGCAAATTGGTGTAGCCACTTTGGAAAACAGTATGAAGATTCCTTAGAAAGCTTGGAATGGATCCACCATTTGACCCAGCTATCCCACTCCTTGGCCTATACCCAAAGGACTTAAAATCAGATTACTACAGTGATGCAGCCACATCAATGTTTATAGCAGCCCAATTCACTATCGCCAGATTGTGGAAGCAACCTAGATGCCCTTCAATAGATGAATGGATAAAGAAACTGTTATATATACACAATGGAATATTATTCAGCCACAAAGAATAATAAAATTATGAAATTTGCAGGTAAATGGATGGTGTTGGAGAGTATCATATTAAGTGAAATAAGTCAATCCCAAAAAACCAAAGGCTGAATGTTTTCTCTGATAAGTAGTTGATGACACATAATGGGGGTTGGGGGAGGTAGGGGAAGAATGGAGAAAGGATGGATTGTATAGAGGAAAATAAGCGGTGGGGAGGGGGCAGGGAAGGAAAGATAATAGAATGAGCCAAACATCATTACCCTATGCATATGTATGAATGTGCAAATTGTATGATTCTACTTTGTGTACAACCAGAAAAACAATAGTTGTACTCCATTTGTGTACAATGAACCAAAATAAAAAAAAGTAAAAAAAAAAATTTACCAAGGTTACCAGATTAAAAAAATAAAAAGAATGGTTGGCTTAGAATTGTGTGGTTGAAGACTGTTTCAGGCAGAGAGAAGAGGGAATGCAAATATCATAAGCTAGAGAAGTGTTGGATAGTTCAAGTGCAGAGAAAAGGCGGGAATATTGAGATAAAAGGGAGAATGGCAGGAAATGAATCCAGAAGGTACACTTAGAAGTAGGCAGAGACTAGATCCTTTAGAAGCACAGTAAGGAATTCCAAGAAATTTTGTTTTCATTATGAATCCCAATGACTTTCCTTGGTGAGATTTTTCAGGAGAGTGAAGGAACTTATAGGTGTTAGACTTTTATTTATTCAACAGAAACCCAGAATTCCTTCCATAAAGGGAAAAAATTATAAATTGTAACACATTAAAATTAAGAAATTCAGTTTATTATTATTTTTTCTTTTTTAAAAAATTTATTTAATTTTGATTCATTGAGCACAAATGGAGTACAGCTATTGTTTCACTGGTT
>JAJEJO010000300.1:172818-230665 GCA_020662805.1 Glaucomys volans
CCACCCAACTGCTTTTTATCAATGGACTGTAGAAGAACAAAAGTGGAAGGAAGCGGAGACACTGACGGCAGGTCACTATACAGATAATGTCAGCTTGAATCAAGGTAATGGAACAAAGAAACGAGCTGTAAATAGATTCAGGAAATTTATTGGAGGCAACGTCAGTAGGACATAATGACAGACTGGTTACTGGCCTTGAAAGAAGGAGATAGATTAAGGATGAATCCTAGGTAAGTGGCTAGAGTACCTGGGCAAAAGATTTAGCTGTTTACTGAGATATAAAGAACCAAAGGAGAAGCAGGGGTTTTATGGATCCCAGACGGAAGGACACAAATGGAAAAAAAAAAAAAGTATAGGAAGAGAAAAGAAGGAAAATGCCACAGGGTACAAAATAAAATGGAAAAAAATAAAATTTTAAGAAAAGAAAGGAGAAGAGAGGGTAAACAAAGTTTAGTACTACTATCTGGGAAGCTTGATACAAAATATCACGTGATGCATTAAATTATGAAAGACCTATTCAGAGGAGATTGGTTTAGTGATCAGACTTTTCAGAGGGTATAAATGCAAATAGGTATTTAGGATCTGGAATCTTGGAAGAACTGAAAGTTCAATTAACTTTAGAATTGTAAGTCTTTTTTTCAATTCAGTCATGAAAACTATAAGTAACAGAGATGAACTTCTCAAATAAGGCTATTTTCTGAGTGGTGTACTTTGAAAAATCTCAACAAATGGACAGAAAAATGCAATGTCTCAGCTTTTTCCATTGGCCCCATTTCTTTTGGGGGACGAGAGGCAGAAGTAAGTATTCTCTTTCCATCATGTTCAATGGTAAAAAATCATGAAGTAAATGTAGCATTTCTCCTTCAAAGATTTAAAATTAAGAAAAATATTTTGGGGTTGGAAAGTTGGGAGCGATGTGCTGTGCGGATCTGTCTGTCCAAGACCAAAAATTCCAAAGAGCTTGGAAGAAAACACAACAGAAACCTTACTGTAATTTTATTCTTGGTTAACTGTTCTTCCTTCAAGACAGATCTATTCTTCCCAATGAAGATTCCTTCTATTTTAATTTTTAAAGATTGTGAATGTTCCTCCAAAAGGTAAGATAGGAAGATCAATACAGAGGTGGATGAGATGCCATGAATAATTTCATAACCATGTGTTTCTAAAGTCAGCTCTCAGGGAGTCAAGAGAAGGACTGGGGATTCCTTTGGAGTCATTTGGAATCATTTATGGGCCTCTAATTAGGAATCTTTCTCTCTTCTCTCTTCCAGGGCAGAAAGGATATAACCTTGATGTGGCTGAAGGGAGATAATTGTGGGTCCTAGCCAAAAGTTTTGATTGATCAGTTTTAGTCACTCATGAACTTGTCTAGGTGGGCATTACTTGGAAACCATAATGGAATCAGCCTCTCTCTGGCATCAGAAAAATATCACCAGTTTTAACACAATTGAAATGACTAAAGTTAGAAGCATTATTTCGATGCTCTAAATCATGCACTGGATATGTGATACCTATTATTGCACTTATTCCTTGCCTCAACACCCGAGAACTTTTATTTTCATTTTAATTTCCATGGACATGCAGTCCTGCCAAGCTGGACCTGAGGTGTGGATGCACTGAGGAGAAGGGGTTGCATGACATCACTTCGTTTACATTTGGACATATTGACTGATTTCCATGGATTTAGAGATTCCCAGCAGAAGTCAAATAATTGAATTAGAATGGATCTGGCAAGGAGAAGTTTCTAATAGGAGTCAAGCTTCAGGGAAGGACTCTGGAGAGTATTCCAGTGAGCATTCATTTAAAAGAAGGAAAGAGTGCAGGGAAACGTATTCTGAGATGGGGTCTGAGTTTCTGTTGGTTTTGGGTTTAGCACTGATGCTGGTTCATAACACTCTGTGCCATATATGAATCCTTGAAAGAAAAAGGGCGATACTTGCAAACTAGAAGAGGGAAATCACCAACTTGAGATGATACTGCCCAGGAGAACTTTCTGTGATATTCTATGCCTGAGCCGTCTAATAAAATATTCACGGGACGCTGAGGGCTATTGAGCACTTGAAATGAAGCTAATATGATTGAGAAACTGAATTTTAATTTTGATATGATTTTAATAAATATGATTTAAATTTATTTAAATTAAGAATTTAATTATGTTTATTAAATAAATTTATTTAAATCTAAACCTAAATTTTCTCCTATATCCAATGCCTACCCCAGCTAAATGCTTCAGTACCCACAGTGATGTGAAATCCTCACAGTTAAACATAACTCCGTAAGCAAAGTTTAGGGATGTGGAAGGCAGGAGAAGCAGAGTGTGGAGTGAGAATTGTCAAGTAAATTCAACCTGAATCAACTTAGAGCTTAATAAGAATCATTTCAAGGACTGTAATTCTTGTATAAGCAGGAAGAAATTCAGGGCTGTTAATACATGTGTGCTGATGACCTCATTTGTACCCACATAGTAGTGAGCTTTGGGTTGCACTTAGAAGGATCAACTAGGCTCATTGCTCTTCATTATGCTTCAGACCCACTGTATCCTTAGCACACTGATTGTTCAGTAAATATTTGTGTTAGGTGGATAAGTGGATAAATGGGAGATAAAAGCATTCACCTGAGATCTTTGCATCCATTGGCTATTGTAACAGTAACTACCCCCAAGGTCATTGACTTAAAACAAGAATCGTTTCTTCTTTCTCAGAGGTCAGGAAATTAGCAAGGAAGGCCCTTGTCTCATGAAATCATTTAAGGACTGAAGGTGTTGGCTTCATGCAGATGACAAAGCTCAAGAGGGAACCAGAAGCTCATGAGGTCTCCTAAGGCAGATCCTCAGAACCACCGGGTTGCCACTTCCATCCACATTCCATTGGCTACGCATGCCTTGACCCTGAACCTAAAGTGAAGAATTGGGGAAGTACTTTAGGCCAATGGGGTAAAAGAGACACTATGAAGTCACATGGCAAAGCACATGGTTCAGGGAAAGGTGAAGATTTGGGCCCCCAATTCAATCTGTCACAGTCATATGGCGAGCCAGGACCTGACCTGAAGTTCATACTACAATTTTGTCCAGTTCCATAATCTATGTTCCTTCCTCTGCCCCAAATACTTCATGTAGGATCAAAGACAGTTTTACTGTCCATGTGATTCTTGTTCTCTAAGACCGATGTTATGTTTCCATTCTTTAAAAAACCTGATATTCTGCTTTTAAAAATTTTGTTATTTATCTCACTGAATGATTGTCATTTTTGTGGTACTGGACTGCAATCAATCCACATGAGTTGGCTCTGTCACAGGGCTAGAGGTGTAGTCTCATGGAAGTTCAAAGAATCTGTTAGTCTGCAAATATTTTTGCCTTAATCATGGACCATCTCAGTTACTTAGAGTCTGGGAGTCAGCTGCCAATGGCTGCAGTACAGGAGGGTGGAGTTGTCATGGTCCTGGAGCCTGGGGTTGGATTTTCAACTTTGACTGACATTCTTTGCTGCTGTCAGAAACTATCACTGCTTTATTTAATCAGTTCACTTAAAAATTGCATACAGCTAAATTCTCTTTTCAGGGTACATTTCTATGAATTTCAATATGGGTCATGTGATCACCAACACTATCAAGATATGTCATATATTCATTCCCCACAAAATTCTCATATACTGCTTCTTCATAGTTAAACCCATTCCCCCAGGCTTTTCTAGAATGTTCCATAAATAGAATCATACAATGTAGTGTTTTGAATCTCATGGTGCAGGAGTTGTGAATACTGGAATTTAAGTGCAGAGAATTGGAATACTAATTTGGCTTTAGTGCGCTGAGCATACACAGGAAATTTTCTTCTTGGTCTTCTGTTACCTTAATAAAGGTTTTGATCTAGGTAATATGGATAGTTTCTAGAAGGCTCACTTCTTAGCCTTAGCTGCTTGATAAAATTTTGGGTTATCAATCTATTAGGATTTCTGATATTCATCCAGCTGAATCCTGAATTTGGCCTTTACAAATTTCAGTGTACATTAGCCCAAGTCTCAACTTCTAGCACCTGTCTCCTTTGTTTGAGATTATTCTCTTGCCATCAAAGGTTATTCTGCTTTTGCATGTGGTAGATTGATATACCATGGAATAATAGCCCCTAGGAGCAACCCTCAATCTCTGATTATCAGAAGAAATACATTTAATTGGTGTGTGAACACCCCACCTCCCTTGTCCTCTGGTTGGTAAGATGTGAGTGTGGTGTGTGGCTCTGTGCTTGCTCCCATGGCTCCTCCGTGGGTTTAAGCTCTAGTTGCTCACAATGGTAACTTAGACGATGACAAACTTTGTTGCCTGCCTTCCCCTCCCTGTCTAACTTCCCTACTCTCTTGTTATGGTCTCTTCGCTTCCCAGATCCCTTATTTTAACTTTATGTTTGACTCTGTGGCTACTTTTTTAGAGAACCCAAACTTAGACTGGCCTATTGTTGATCTCTCCTCTCAGCTCCTTTTGGTAGTCTGAATTTCTGACATCCAAGTGGTCTACTCCCCATGAATTGTGTTTATTCAAACTCCTATCTGGCTTTCCAGGTCCAGACATATTCTAGGTGTCCCTGCTGTACATGCGACAGCATTTGCTACAGTGAGAGGAATTTGGCTTCAGGAGTCACATCCGAGTGGACTTGGATGAGTGACAAACTTCTCCAAACTGCAGCTGTGACATCGGTAAAATGAGGTTAGTGGGTCCTATTGTGAAGAAGGGTTAGAACTTCAAAACTTATGTGGATGTTTAATGGACAGTATTTGTCACCAGCATAAGTTTGTTCTCTTATTTCCATTGTCTGATCACTTAAAGACCAAATGTATAATAAGGTTGCATGAAAGAGGAAACAGCAGTGAGATGAATACAAGCATCCCAATTCTTCCTTGGACCCAGAACATAGCAAGAGAGAGAAGACTCAGAGGAAGACAGATTCTCACAATTGGAAACAACATGAAGAGTCTTTTAATAATAATAATAATAATAATAATAATAATAATAATAATAATATAATAATAATAATAACAACAACAACAACAACTAACATTTACTGCATACTCAGAACAGAGCACGCCAGGAAGTACTCCAAGTGCTTTATAGGTGATCCTTCCTCAACAACCATCTGATGTGGGTCCTGTTATCATCATATCCATTTTGTAGATAATGAAATGAGGCCAGAGGAGTTAGTTAACTTGCTCAAGGTCACACTGCTGGTAACTGGTGAGGTAGGAGTCAGCTCCAGGAAGTCAGACGCCAGAGCTCAGATTTAATTTCTGTGCCATGCAGCCTCCCCAGCCTGAGTAGTCCTGTCATGGAGAATTGATGGTTTGCAAGGGATTTTGTTCCAGGTTGGAAAAACCTAGTTCTTTATCTTGAGTGTAAATCAACTTCTAAGTTTCTTAAACCCTTTGATCTTAATTCTAACTTTCAGAACAGATTATTTGCATTTTTGGCTTGACAACCTTCTGAGGTTTACTCCATCCCTTCTGGGTTTTCTCTCATCCAGGAAAAACAGGCCCTAAATCCCTGCTGCAAATCATTTGTACGGTCTGTGTATTCATGATCACATGAAGGCTGCTGTGCATCCCTACTGGTCATTGCTAGGGCTAGTTCTTCAGCCAGGTATCAATTTGCATCAACTTTCTATCATGCCTAGTTTTAGATTTGTTTTCAGGGAAGGAAAGTTTACAAGGACTAAATGGAAGCAGAAATTCAATATTCCACAGAAAGAAACAAAAAACTTTAAAAATAACAAAAGCACAGGTAGTATGTATAATATCCTCCCATTTTCTGTAAAAGATCATTGACTATTTCAAGTAAAATAGTCAATGTGCAATGTGTTCTGAGATTTGCAACAGATATGATAAAAGCCATATAAAGATGGAAAGGAAATAAAAGGAAGAATACTATTGTAAGATTCATATATTTTATATAAAATTTTATAATATTAATTAATGGCATATTGTGACATGTTAAGAATGCATATTGTATTCCTTGGAGTAACCACTAACAAAAATAACTAGAGGCATAGTTAAAAACATAGGGGAGCATATTAGAAAGAGTATTTAAAGACACTTTATCAGTTGAAATAAATCAAAGCAGAAACAAAGGAAAATAGGAAAATAAATCAAATAGAAAATAAGCAGCAACAATGTGGAATTAAACCCAACAATATAACTAATTGCATTAAATATTAATGGACTAAACACTCAAATTAAAAGGCAGGGATTATCAGACTGAGTGAAAGAGTAAAGTCCACATTTGTTTTGTTTACAGGAGATACATTTTCAATGCAGAAACACAGGCTAAAGATAGTAAAATATATAGAAAAAGATATATTTTGGAAGGAACTGAGGCACATAATTTGAAGATCCGATCCCTCCCTTACCTGAAATAGGAAATATAGGGTACCTATATAAATGTCCAAAGGCTTAACAGAAAGAGGTAACATGAGAAGAATGTCTCCTTGGAAGAAGAATGTGCCAAGCACAAATAGATGCTGAAAACATTCCCACACAGATCCAGCAAGTTTAGCAAATAATCAAAGGAATGTCTTCCATATTCTATATTGTAGAGCACTATCAATAAGAAGCAATTTTAATGGTATAAAAGTGGGGACTTTCTGCCACCTCCTCCAGGATAGCTCTTCAGCTTGACCCAGGATTTTAGCTGTATGCAGTAGCAATCACGTGAGCTGGGTATCAGTTTCCTTCACCAGTTGGGATTTAGTAAATAATTTAGCTGGCTAACACTTTTTTTCCCCGATCCAGTGTGTCTTCTTTTCCTGCTGGCCCCATGATAGTGGCAGTTGCCAAAGCAAACAATGACAGAATATAAGAAAGAGGAATGAGCTGTTGGCATGTTTATTGCTTCAATTTTGCTAGTGGACTTTAGAGTGTAAAAATGAAAGAAATCCCGCTGTGGCTTTGTTCATCGAGCTTTGTTCTGAGGCTGTTATTTGGTAAAGAGTAAGGTTTTTGAGTGGCGAGTTACTTTCCACCGATGCAGTAAACGTGCTTCAAAGCTAGGAAAACTACCAGCCCTCTGTCAAAGAAAAATAATCCTGGAATATTCCTTCTCTTCTTCTGGTCTCCTGCTTAGATTCCTGCTTAACATCCTTCTGAAAGACTCCTTATGTGAGGCAATTGCAGAGATGTAATTCCATCGACAAAATTCATGGCTTCAGTGCTGCATGTTAAATGTATTTCAGATAATGTGGAAGTTGTCTGCAACCTTGATACATATTAGACTAAGCTGGGGGAAAAAAACTTTCTGCAATCGGTGCTTGTAATTTTGTGTGTGTGTGTGTGTGGGGGGGGGTGTGACATAGCTAACACCTTATTTTAAGCATGCACCTTTGCAAGGCTCTTGAAAGTAGCATTCTCCCCCTGCTCAAAGGGAATGAAAGTGACAATTGAATTTATTTCTCAGCATTGTTAATAAAATTGACATTGGGGCTATTCCAAAGAAATGATTAAAGTTATCACAGAAAATGAAGGGTAACATATTTGAGAAAGATTCTGGAACGTTTTGGCTCTCAGAATGGCCTGCATATTTTTTTGCAAATAGAAAAAAAAGAAAAGAAAAAAGAGAAGATTGAATTCATGATCTACAAATAGTGGAAAATATTATAAATGGCATTAAATGAAGTAAATGGGAGTTTCCACTGAAATGTATGATTCTCTGAGCCAGCCACCCAGAAAGAACACAGCTTGGTTTGCTGGGTGGGGAGTATGAGCTGAAATGCAAGAGACTGTTCTTGGGCTCCATGCAGTGTTTGAGGATAAGGCCTTCCTTCTGCTGCTGTGGATGTTCTGGTTTATTGCTCATCTGGGTTGTATGTGCCTTGCAGCCTGTTGAATTGAACCCGAATGGAGCTCTCACCTCTTTGACTTAGATCTGACCTTAGGGTGTTGCTTTCCTGCCTGACTCAGGCTCCAGGGGAAAAGAAAATACAGTAAGAGACTAAGCTCTCTTTTTGTGAGGAAATGGTCTCGCTTGCTTTTGGATGACTCTTGTTCTGGCTGCCTTTGCAGACCCGCAGAACAAAAGCTCATGGCTGAGCCTCCCCATCAGTGAGATGCAGCTGCTAAGCACGTCTGCCCAGAGTTGGCCATGGGGCTCCTCTCTGGACCCAACTCTCCTGTCTTGGGGTTTGAATCTGGGGTTTCTAGCTTTCCCACCTAGGACCTGAAAGCCATCTCCATTACCACCACCATCTCCCTCTCCTGCTATACAGAATCTATGAACAGGGTCCTTCACCCTCACAGGCTTCCCAATGCTGCTTGCTTCCGTAGGAGTGAGATACCCATGACCTGGAGTGGACGTGAGGACCACTTTTGGTTCCTCTTGCTATTAGAGAAGGTCAGCTACACCATAATTTTTTCTTAACTAATTTTAGTGATTTTTGAGAAATTAGAGGTAATTATAAGCTGTTAGTACTCAATATTTGCTATGAATTCCTAAAGATGGAATGCATATATGTATATCTATGCATGCTTAAAGGAAACTCATTTCTAGGATTTTATTTTCTCCTTTTATTCTCTTTATAAGGTATCTTGTACTGAGCAGCAAGCAAACAACAACAGCAACAACAAAAACAAAAACAGCCTTGAAATCTGGTTCATGAATTCTTGCTGGTCCACAGAAATTATGATGTACTGGTATTGGTATCAAGTTTAGTTCTACAAGTATTGTTGAGAATCTGCTATATGTCAATTCCAAGAGAAGAATGTCACAGGTTGAGACCTTAATGAACATAAAATCTACTTGAAAAGACAGAACAAACACATTTGGAACCCTTGATATGTGTTTCCTTCTATATGATGTGTATGCATGTACCCACATGTACACAATCCAGACATATACATGAACACACTCACATACATACCCACATATGTGTACATACATGCACATGTATACACACATGCACACACCTGCATACATACATAATAAACACACTCACACTTTCACACACATACACATATACCCTCATGCACATATATACACCCACTCACATACACATATACACACACGCATGCTTACTCTCACATGCATATACCCACTCATACATGTGTATATAGATGTACACACATTCATATTCATATGCACACTCACCTATACAAGTTCTTAAGTCTATATACAAGTTCTAAAGTATATATACACACTCATAAACACTCTTACACACATATGCACTGATACATATTTAAAGATATAAGCACTCACTCGATTAAAAATTTTGATTAATTAGATAGCTAGAGTACCTAGACCAATGTTAATTAAAAACTATATATCCTTATTTTTTATTTTGATGCAAATGCTTTCAGTGTTTCACCATTAAGAATGGTGCTGATGTTTGTTTGAAATATATATTTTTTATACAGATGAACTTTTTTCTGTTCTTACTTTACAACGGGATTTTTTTTATTGCTGTTTTGAGAACTTTGAAAAGTATCTCAAAATATAATGAATAGGGAAGCACATTCATATGCCCACCAACCAGAATCGAAGACTGGTAAGTTTTTGCTTTATGTGCTTCATTCTAATTTAAGTAAAAGAAGTAAAACACTCAGAGGATGATGTAATATCCACCTGTTGTATTGCTTCTTTTGTTACAAACCCAGAAGAAAATGAGAATGAAGTGTGAATCTTTTATATACCATTTTAATATTCTTACATTCATATGCATGCGTTAATGAATAATATGTAATTTTTTAAAAATTACATATAAATGTCAAGGTGTGTACCATCTGAAACTTATGTTTTTTCACTTAACCTTTGTGGACCTCTAATTTTGTGACTGAATAGAAAGAGCTACATTATCTTAACAGTTACATACAATGCTGGTGTATGAAAATACCAAGTATTACTCAGTCTCCTGCTGCTATAATTTAAATGTTTTTTTTTCTATTTTCAATAGCTTTGCAATGAAAACTGTTGGGCATGTCTGTTTGTAAACATGTGCAAGAATTTCTATAGGATATATACGAAAGAGTAGAATTTCTCCGTCATGTCATATATAGGTTATCAGTTTTCCTAGATACTGCCAATTTTTTCTTCAAAATGATTTGACCAATTTAAATTCCCACCAGGAGTTTATGAAAGTTCAGTTTTCCCTATATCCTTACAGCTTTTCAAAAATAGTTTCAGATGTTCCAATGTTAGTCTATATGAGGTGTGAGGTAATATTACACTGTTGTTCAATTTATAGGTCCTAAGGAGTTTTTAGAACTAAAGATATTGTTTTTCTTCAATGTCTTTTCAGAAGATCTTGAGTTTTTTTAGTCACTTGCAATGTTAATTATGTAAATTGATGTCTCATTATTGAAGCACAGATTTCATTTATTAATAATTTATGAGATTTTCATATTAAAATTTATTAAGATTGTTCTATACTTATTTTCTTAGGATTTGGCATGGGTTGTATGTATTCTTCATAAAAAAAATAAATATTTTTTTTAGAACATGTTGCACGGCATAAGAAAAAAATCTCTTTCTTGTAGGTTTTACACACCTTTGAAACCAGCTGGTCTTGATGTTTGGGGGAATTTTAGGTAGGTAGAGTGCAAGGAGCTGCTTTAAGACAGGGAAGTAATAATTCCTTGGTTATTTATGTTGGGTTTTCTCAAATCAGTTCAAGTTTGCTAATTTTTTTTTCTAGAAAGTTAACTAATATTCCCAGGTTTAATACTAATTCACTTAACAGCGAAAGTCATATATGCAAGTTGTAGAAGATACTATTTTAACCAGACATCAAAAAGGGAATTCAATTAAAAAATGTAAAAAAGGAACTGACATTTCTCCAAAGAAGATATGCAAATAGCCAATAGGTACATGAAAAAATGCTCAACATTATCAGTCATTAAGAAATATCAATCAAAATCACAATATGATATCACTTCACACCCACTGGGATGACTGGTTATGATCAAAAAGAAAAACAGTAGTAACTGTTGGCTAAGATGTGAAGTGGGAACTATCATACATCACTGGAGGGAATGCAAAAAGGTATGACTGCTTTGGAAAAATAGTTTGGTAGTTCCTCAAAAAGTTAAAAATTGAGTTACCATACAGCTCCATAATTCCACTCATAGGTATATACCCCAAAGAATTTTGTGTTGTCTACATGAAAACTTGTATACAAATATTTGTAGCAGCATTATTCGTAATAATCCCCCAATGAAAACAATCTAAATGTTCATCAGCAAATGAACAGGTAAACCAAATATTGTAAGTCCATATAATAGAACATTTTTCAGTCAAAATGTGAATGAAATATTGATCGATGGTACACCATAGGTGAATGTTATGCTAAGTAAAGAAGACAGAAAAAATAGCAAATATTGCATGACTGATATCAAATGTGCAGAATAGGGAAATCTATTGAGACAGGAAGTAGATTATGGTTGCCAGGGGCTAAGGGAAGGAGAATTAGGAGTGAACTGCTAATGGTACAGAATTTCTTTTTGAGGTGATGAAGCTATTCTGGGGTTGAATAACGATGATGGTTACGCAACTCTACAAATATACTAGACATCACTGAACTGTGCACTTTAAGATGGTGAATTTTATGGTGTGTGAATTATATTTCAATAAAAATATATTAGTGATTTCAGAGCATAGGATCATAGAGATGGATGGGATTATGGAGGTCATAAGTTTCTAAATCAAATTCCAGTGGCCAGGGATCTTTGGTTGAGGTCTCTTCTTCCCTAAACTGGAGATCAAAAGCATATAAGAGAGATATTCAATGTTTGAACAGCTTTAATGTCTTGAAAAGTTCTTTTTTATTGACCTGAAAATTCCCTTCCTTAAGCAGTCTCTCATTGGTTCTTGCTGTGGTGTAGTGAGTGAAACAGGGGAAGTCTCTTGCTCCTCTTCCATGTAAAGATAGATGTGCCCCTTCTATGTTTCTCTTTATCCAAAGTGTTGATTTGGGGATAGTGGCATTATAAGGGAAATCATTTTATTTCTTCCTTGACAGGATGTTTATTTAGTTTTCTAAAACTCCTGCAAATAGTTGACAGTAGTTTCAGAAAAACATTGACAAAAATATGGCTCCCAATATTGAGAACGACCTGACCAGGGAAAGATACAGCAGGTCTCTTTATTTACTTGTGGATGGTCCCATTTTAGGCAAGATTGTAGAGATTATAACAATGTTAGCCCATTCACAACCCTCCTCCTATCCTTGCCTCCAACCTGGCTGATGGAAGACCTATTCCACACTCTCTTACAAAGTTGCATTTAGCTAGTCATTCCTCGACTTCTTTCTGCAGGAAGGCAAAAATAGAAGGCCGAAACCCAGTACTCACTAACTCAAAAGCTATACTTTCCAAAGATATTATTTCCCATAATATATTCTCATTTTGTAGTAATAAGGTAAAAGAATAGGGTAAATAGAAACACAAGTAAAATAAAGATTCCACATTTAATGTAGGAGTGAATGAATGTGGCCAGAGTCAGAGAGTGGAATACCTGCTTCTTCTTGCCCTAAACACACTCCTTAGACAAACCTGTCACATCTGCCCATAATGAACACTGGAGAGATGGACCCTAAGTCTTACCAAGGGTGCAGAAGTTAGGATTCTCTCTCTCCCCCAATAGACCTTTGATTTATAGAAAAGCGGACTCTGCAACTGATGGTTTGGGCTTGAAGCCCAGATCCACGTCTCAATTCCCTCATCTGTAAAATGGAGATGATAGTGGTTACAATTTTATAGGGTCGCTATGGGGATTAGAGCTATTGCATAATCATACACATGTGTACAGAGAGAGAAAAGAGAGACACAGGGAGAGGGAGACAGAGACAAAGAGAGAGGGAGAGAGAGAGGGAGAAAGACAGAGGAGAGAGAGTGAGAAGATTCAGAATAGGTAAAGTAATTGTCACCCTAAATGTGCTACGTAAATCTGGGTAGATGTTAGCTATTGCCGCTGCTATTGTTTGTCTTGTTGTTGTTCTGTGCTAATTCTTCAGTCATACCTGTTAACTGGTGGTTGCTTGGGTTTAATTGGTACTCAGAGTGGCTGTTCACTCCCTACTTAATCTGCCCATGGCTCCCACTGACCTAGATTTCTTGTCTTTGTAATTCCTTTTCCAGCTTTCCCAGCAAAGAGGCCACATTGCAAAACTGAGTAGGGCGTGGTTCAAGGAGGCTGCTGTAAAATCTCAAAACCTCCTTAATCCATAATGAAGTTCCTGACTGCTCTGATTATCTCCAGATCCCCTTACCTGTGTGTGTGTCTGCGTGTGTGTGAGGGGGCGCAGCTGGAGACTCCATTTTCCCGTCTCTATTTTAAGGCTTCACAGGTGGGACTCTGACGTCCCTCTCTTCCTCAAGCCCAGAAGCTCCAGACAAGCACATTGGAATCTCTCTTCTCAGCTTGGCTGTGTTGTGTGTGCTCTGTGTTCTCAACCATGCCTGAAGTGAGTCCCTCATTCTTTTGCTGATTCATTCATTCATTCATTTAGAAAGTCTTCACTGAGAGACTATCACATGCTGTTCTTGGCATAGTACCAAGAATGGATGCAATCGAGAAACGGACAATGCCCTTGCCCTCAAGGATGAGGAGGGCACATGGTCTTGAAGGTGGTACTGATTTTAAATCAAGCATCAAGGATAATTCTCAGATTATTTTGTGACATGATGAATGAAGGTGCTCAAGGAATTCTAAAGGAGGAAGAGATTGGGAGTGGGATGGCAGACAACAGATGATGTCTAATTTTGGATATATTTGTTTGAAGTACTTGTGAAAGACCTAAAGGGAGAGATGGCCATATGCTTTTGGAACAGTGCTGGCCACTTGAATGTGACACAAGCCGCGAGTGGAGTTAAATGTTTTAGAAGTCACATTAAAGAAACTAAAATGAAAAAGGTGAAATTAATTTTTACGCTCTTGTAATTTAACACACTGTATCCAAAATATCATCATTTTATCATGTAATCTGTATACAATCGCTTATGAAAATTTGACATTTTTCATATTAAATCTAAATTCAATATGTACTTTACAGAACATTTTAATTTAGCCTTATAGTTGAAAATGTAGGTTTATGAACCTAAATTGTTTCAAACATCATTAAAAGTACTCCAGGGACTAGACTGAGTATCATTTTTGAAAAATTGAAATCAATTAATACAATTAAAAACTTGAGTTGCATTTTGCACTAGCTGCATTTCAATAGATGGTCACCTGTGACTAATGACTACCATATGTAATAGCACAGATCTAGAGCCTAAGAGGAGGATCTGGGCTGAAGATTCTTCAGACTACTTGTGGTATTTGACAGCAAGAGAGTGAAAGAGATCACCCAGGAAGACTGTGAGGAAGAAAAGATGCTGAGTGAGTTCTATGACCAACCCCTTCATGGGCTATTTCTGAGACTTGAGCCACTGCTTATGATGATCCAATCACTTAGAATTGAGCATATCATTAATGACAAAGATTCTATGCTCTATTAGGAAATGGAGCTGCTGAGACTGACATGGAAATGCAAGGCAAGGGTATCTAGATGTTGCTGAGCTCTCCTGCCCTCCACCCCAGAGAACTGGATTCAATGGGCATAAATCCTACCTTGTGGCCCACAAAAGGCGAACTCTCCTGAGACTCCTTCAGTGCATCATCTCCTCCTGGGGCTTTCAGGGTGGGTGTGATCTCTGTATCACTTCTAGTAAGCCAGTCTGGAAGCACAGACCCCTCAATGCTTTGTGCAAAAACTCCCCCTTTACCAGGCATTGTTGAATTGAGCCTATCACCAAAGTCAACAACAAAGCAGACAGCTCTTTGCAAGGCCACTGGCCTCTTGAGGCCCTCTGCTCCCTCTTCTCCTCTTTCTTTTGCATTATTCCTCTCCTCCCACTTCAGAGACAAATATATCGCTTGCTTGTCTCATAACATTTTGGTATTTTCAACTTGTTCTTGGGGTCTTCCCATAAATCCTAAATGTCTTATCTGACTTTTACATCCAAGCAAATACAGTAGCCTACTCATGAGAAATTTAGGTAAATACAATTATCTCCCCTTTCTAACAACTGCTTTCTGATCAAGCTCTTTATTTTTCATGTCATCCTGTGATACGGTTCATCTTTATGTTCCTTGCAGGGCCTGCTCACAGAAAGTCATCAGTTTATGTTTGTTTAATGACTGCCTTGCTTCCTATTTCCCATAAAACCTGTCTTTTGGAGGAGAGTTGAACCAGTTGCTCTTTTACCCATTTCCTCCAGGCCACAGACAAAACCACAGCTTGTTTGGTGGCTGAAGTTTATTGAAAGCTTCTTTTCCTCTTGATGCAACCAGGCAACTTGGCCTGTGGGTAGCCTTAGACAAGGGTCATTGGAACAGTGACTGCTATGGCAGGCGGATGTAGGGGCAGAGGGCCTTGCTTTTAGCATGCTGTGGTCCAGGAAATTGACCTTTAGCCCACAGGCTAGCAATGAGTGTGGTCAAAAATGGGAGAATTTTCTGGTTTCAATCATCATCAAGAAACAAACAAAAAAAATTTGGATGATTTGGATGGCTGCTGATGTCTGAGAAAGAGAATAAGAACTTTTGTAGCCTTGAAGGTTAAAAATCAGAGAAATGCTAATGGCTTTTGCTGCACATCATATAGAGAGCAGAGAGCAGCTTGAATTGCCAGGGAAAGAAGTTTCTCTTCCCTTTCCCATCCTTCCCTTCACTTCCCCTTTCCTTCCTTCCTTCCTTTCATCCTTCCCCCAGGAATCTTCTAGGCATATATTGAGGGATTTACACAGTCAGGCATCATTTCAAGCATGTTACTTACATCAATTCATTTAATCCTCCCAATAACCCTATGACTGGCACTACAAGAAGTTAATTAACTTTCTCAAGCTTTTGTAGCTAGTAAATGTTGGAGTTAGAATTTGAACAAAGACATCTGATTCCAGATTCTTTTGACTTTATCACTACATTGGCGAACAATCTTGGTTGGTTTTATATTTGAGTAGGGGGGCATCTAATAAACATAAATGTAAAAGTAAATTGGAAATATGATGAAGGAAAGGAAGGGGTATGGGAATAGCAAAGACAGTAGAATGAATGGGCATAACTTTCTTATGTTCACTTATGAATGGACAACCAGTGAAATTCCACATTATGTACAACCACAAGAATGAGATCCTTATTAGATTAAGTTATACTCCAATATGTATAATATGTCAAAATATACTCTACTGTCATGTATATCTGAAAAGAACAAATAAAAAAAGAAAAGCATATTCTTTCAGAGAGTGAAAGAGGATATTACTGGATAACAACATTGAGTAGCTGGGAAGGCAATACAGAGTAGACACTGTAAGAAGATGGTCTGGCATGGCCACTTACCAAAGAATGACATTTGAATCAATATGCAAATGGTGACAAGAAGCTAGACACATGAAGATCTGAGAAGAGAGTATTTAAAGTTAATTCCCTAACTTCATCCCCTTTCCTGGCTCAAGACACTCATCCCCTAACTTCTGTGAGTGTTAACTTCCCTTTGCATATGATTGCAATTGCCCTCCCCTGGAGAATGCCTGAGATCATATCCACTTCCAAGAGTGAAACAAAGTCAATGGCTGGGTGGTGTAAGATGTCAGTTACTTTACATGGGGCTTTTGGATCATCAGGCTGAGTCTAGTATGGAAACAATATTTTTGACTGGCATCTCTCCTTATGCCTCCCCAACTATCTTGCAGGTTTGTCCAGAAAGTCCTCCTTCAATAAACCACATGCAAAAGAGTTCCCATCTCAGGTTTGGCTACTAGGAAAACCAACTGAACATAATAGGAAAGATCAGGGCATAATGGGGCTTAAAGGGAAGACAAAAGCTTAGTGGGAAGGACTGTTGGGGGAAAGGAGAATGAGAAGCTTAAGGAAATTTTTGTAGACTGAATATAAAGCTTAGATGCCACTCAAAGGCCAAATTCTCCTGAGGCTCCTTCAGTGCCACCATCTCCTCCTGGGACTTACAGGTTGGGTCTGATCTTCTGTGGGAAGACATTGGAAGGTAAGTTAGATAAGGAAAGGCACTGTCCAGTTGCAGCGAGGATACACTATGGGGGCAGGGTTGAGGCAGAGAACCCAGATGGCCATCAATTGTAACATTCTAGGCAAGAAATGATAGTACCTTGTATTTAAAAGGTATGGATGAAAGAGGTGAACTGGAGCAGGATTTGGGAGGTATTACATAGGTGGAGTCAGACTCTCCTGTCCAATTGGGTGAGACATCGTTAAGGAATGTGGGTTAGTAAGTAGTCAGGCAAATGACTCGGTTTGATGAAAACAGGACTTGTTTCCTTTTAAGTTCCGAAAATTTCTCAAATGGATTGTCTCCTCTTAATTCCAAGTTCCTGCTTGGTGAATGAAAACTGACAAAGTTCTGAATTGAAATGATACCTAACGGTAGGTAGGGGAAGCAGCAGCATCACTGCATTTTCTTCCTCTCTCTGCAGGTTTCCCTACAATTACACAGGAGTGTTTGCTTCTTCTTGCTTCTTATATTTCTTAAACAGCTGTGGTGTGGCTTTGATTAGATATTCCATTTAAGCCAGGAGAAGGCAATTCCATAGCTCCCTATGTTCCTTTGGGCAGGCCATTTTGTGCATGGCCTATTTCCACAGCAATAACCTTGGTGAAGTGAAGGCTAAGGAGCCAGGCAGAACTCAATTCCCCTACTGCTCTCAGTCCCAAGCGGATGTGAGTGGGAAAGAAAGTGTGGAGTGAATATATGAGAACAATTATCCTATCCTTTGGAGAGCCTGCTGGAATATGGAACAGATTAGGATATGCGGAAGCTGTGAATGCTGCAGGTCATGCCGAGAGGGGTGGTGAGCATCCCAAGGGCCCAGGCCTCCCTGATTTCAGGGTGAGGCCTGGAATTAGCAGGAGGCCCTGGATGGGGAGTCCAGGTTCCTGGTGGAGGAAGGGAGCTTTCCTTCATTCTCCTTTGTTCAAAATAGAGACTTTTTTTTTTTTCCTCTAGTAAGAGGGTGGGACATATGCATAGTCAAAATTTTATTAACTCTTCCTAATTTTCCTACAGTGGGAGGGAGATTTCAGCACTGGTATCTTCCAGGAGAGCCTCACTCACAGAACTCCCTGGGATTTGGGGATGCATGATTAGGAAAACAGATCCAGGCCCTCACACTAAGAAAAGTGAGTCTGAATCACAGAGATGCTTAATGAATACAGGAATAGTTGCAGGGACAGAACCCACAAGCACCTTTTAATTGATGGAAGGAAAGCATTTGCAGAGTGAACAATAAGTGGAAAAGAGGTCACAGCTTTTCTTGATCCACTGTGCCCAAGCCAGACGCCCCATCACTTCCTGCTTCATGCAACTCCATTGTGCCTTGACTTGTAGCCAAAGTAAGTATTTAATTTTATATCTCTAGGTGTGCAAGCAGTGTTTGTCTAATTTTTGGTGATGTCACTATGTGTTATCAATTTCTTGCACAGTGTGATTTATAGGAGGACCAAGAGGCAGACATATAGTGCCAAACAGAACAAGTGCAACTTCGCTGCTTTGGGTCAGGATTTAACTGTTCCCTGTCTCACTCTCTTCGTCCAAGCAGATCTTTCAACCAAGAAGATTGTAAGCTTCCTCAATGGAATGCAAAATGGTTTCTTGGGTCACATTCATTCTGCTTTAGTTAGTTAGTGCTTGAGGAGCCAGTAGGCCACACCTAGAGTGGTCAGGCAGGTGTTGGGAGTGCTTAGCAAGTGTTGAAGATGTGGTCTGGAAATTAGGGGTGAGGTCAGAAGTAGGAATAAATCTTTGGGAAACACAAAGTCAAGATGGAAACCAATGAGAACCATCACAGGATAAAGATAGTGCAGTGAGCAGAGAACTGGCCAGAGTGATAGTTTAGAATAACTTCCATTGAATGATAGACAAAGAAAACTAAAAGACACATTAAATGAGCAGTGGGAAAAGTTGGAGGGAAGTCAACAAAACAAGGAAGAGAAGTCCTCATCTCCAGAGGCAAGGATGCTTCGGGAATGCAAGCAGGATGGGTGAATATCTTAGGACTTTGATGTGGTTGAACTTTGAAAAGACAATTTAATTTTGAGTTGATTTTGAACATGGTGGGAGATAAGGATCCAATTTCATTCTTCTGAATGTGGATGTCTGAGTTTCCCAAGACCTTTCACTGAAAAGACTGTCCTTTTCTCAGACAGGACAGAAAATCAACTGACTGTAAATACATGGGTTCCATGTGAAAGATCTGTATACTGAAAACTAAAACATCAATGAAACTAAAACATCAATGAAAGAAATTGAAGAAGACACAAATAAATGGAAAAATGGTCTGTGTTCATAGAATGGAAGAATTCATGTTGTTAAAATGTCTATACTACCCCAAATAATTTATAGATTCAATGCAAACCCAACTGAAATCCCAAGTCATTTTTCAGAGAAATAAAAAAATGCGATCCTAAAATTCAGACAGAACCAAAAAAATTCTGAATAGCCAAGACGATCTTGAGGAAAAAGAACAAAACTGGAGGTGTCACATTACCTGACATAGAACTATATTTGCAATTTCAAAAAACAGAAGAGAGGAAGAGCTGAGATGTATGAGATTAAGGAATGGGTCTTCCAATTATTTTAATGCCTTCTAAATTGAGTGCAGGGTGGTATTCAGAAAATATTTTATCAAAGGCATAAAGAGAGAAGAAGCAACAAAAGACTAGGAAGAAGACTGGTAGAAAAAGGATGGCTAGATCAGAGAGGAGATGAGGTGGAAATGTTGTTGTTGTCTCTGTTTTTGGATGAGATTTAAGCCAGTATTGAGGAATTTGACAAGTAACCAGAGGAGAGAGAAAACAGAGACTATAGCCATCAAAGGGAAGCCCAGTGTGATGGGAAGCAGGTGAAGGGGTTAACCTGTCCTCGTGACAGGGAATGCTTCTTCCAAGATGGGCGGGAAGGAAGAAAGTTTAGGGGATGATCCAAAGAAAACTTAAGGAGTTTGGGAGGAAACTTGTGGGAGTTCTCATCAGATGTTCTCAATTTTCCCAGGGAAGTAGGTGGAGAGGTCATCTTTGAGAGAGAAGGGGCAGGGGAGGAAACTGCTGGAGAATTAGGCTGTGGTGAAGGCTTGCTGTAGTGAATTCCGTGGTAGGGAGTAAGAGGCCTGTGGGTGATAAAAAGGGCTTCAGTCAGGCATCCAGCCTGGCTACCCAGATTCCCTTTGCTACTCTGCCCTAGCCCACCTTGACTGACAAGGGCCAGGAAAGTCTTTCTGTGCTTACAGGTTTTTTTGAAAGAACGGAATAACAGAAAAGAGGAAAATTCCGATTGCTTTCAAATAACCAGGGAAGACTGTACTGAGGATGGGAGAATTTAGAAGGGCTTGATCTGAGAACATAGAGAAAGTTTGAGAAAGTTTGAAAAACCATCAGGGTCAAATGGATCTTTCTGGGAACACATTCCTTTGTATTCTGGGGCAGGGTGAGAAACAATTATTATTCAGTGGATAATCCTGATTCTTCTTTTTGCTTGATGATACCATTATCAGAAGCTGATTTGTAACCCAGCTGCATTACCACATCTTACCTCTGGTAAATGATGGATTGAGGATTTTTCAGGTGACATGTGTTTTTCAACCATTTAGTATTATGACTGCTTGAATATTTTCATAGCAATAAGTATGTTTAATATCATCTTCTAAACCAAGGAAGAAAGCTTTATTTGAAGTCTTACTTTTCAATATATTCTTAGCCATGATCCTGACCTTCAACTTGGTGGGAATTCCTTATGATTTCTAGCTTTGGGGAAGAATATCACAATTTGGAAATCTGACTGATGTATGTTCCTTCAATTGCAAGTGGAGAACAATGGTCACCATAGATATTTGAGTGTTAGTTTGGGTCTCTGGGTTTATCATCTTCAGTCTGCAGAAAAGGGTCAAGGTAGAGTATTTTGAAATAATAATATTTAGTTTGCTGGTCATTCAGCTGAAAGAAATCAGTGCTACATAATTTGCAGGTCCCAGTGAAAAATAAGAATGAGGGGCCCTTGTTTGAGAATTACTAGTAATTTCATTAAACCAAGCAAGGGGTCTTTCTAAGTCCAGTGCCCTGTGTGAGTGCTGGAGTCATATACCCTGGAAGCTGTCCTGGAAACAATCCAAGGCAGTAACGCAAGCTATAGAAGCCTCACCAGCTTTCATCACCCCTGGCTTCTCACTTTTGGACATTAGTTTTTCATACTCAGTCTATACGCTGAGTTGAACAAGTTTCTTCTTTAACTTCCTTTGTGGAGAAGATGAATCAGCCCAACATACCACTGTTGTGATCTGCTGCCCTGTGACCATCCTGGAACCCTGGTTGGGGAGCTGGCAACGGCATGGTATGCTGGACAGAACTGAGCATCAGTCAACCTGGGAGTGATGACCTAGGTAGGATCACATGTTGGCTACTAAGTAATTTTTAATTTTTGCCCAGAAGTCACTTCTTTCAGAACTTCCTTTGGGGAATCATCCTCTGGGCTCTTTGAAAACATAAATTAGGCTGGTAAAGCCAACTCTTCAAATTTGGACAGTGTTTCCAGGGGAAGAAAGGCCCCAACCCCCTCAGTTGCTGGGCACATCGTCCCAACTATGTGTTCAATTTGTGATCCTATTCACAATAGAACCTCCTCTCCTCCCTTGTCTGCTTTCTGATGGAGGGAACCCAAAGACCCTGACTATAAAATTTTGATTTTATTGATTAACAACCTGATAAATCCTATCTAACTTAAAAGGTTTGGGAGTAGGGGAAGAATCCTTTATCCATAAAGGACTTTTCCCAGCTTTCTGGGAAAACATATTAGGCATGTGTCCTATCAGCATGACAATGAGGTGGCAGGGATCCGAGAGTCAAAGAAGACCATGATTTAGAACACCTGAAGTCTGCTAAAAATTAGATGTAAACAACTATGCAAGTTCAGAATAAGAAGTAAATCAGAAGTCAAGGAGAGGGAGGAAAATGCATAGGGAGGGGCAGCCTAATCTCTGGAGAACATAGCAGAGAGCTGCAGGAAGGGTCAAGCCAACAGCACTGGGGGAGCAGTGAGAACTGGAAGAGTGGATACCAAAGGGCCATTTCTGCTAAAGCTCTGGTTACCCCAGCAGCTCGTTCAACAGTATCTCCTGTTCCTCTAAGGCACATAGGGTCCAGTTGCCAAGCAGAGCAGGTTTGGGGCTAGTGCTTGTCAACCTTTGGTTGGAATAGGCATGATGGGAGGTAGAGCATGAGAAGGTTATACACTGAAAAGGAAATACAAGCATTTCTTATTTTCGGTCTGGGAAATAAGCTCTTTCCATACCAATGCTATTCTAGTCTTGTCCTATTGTATTGCATCTGATGACATCATCATGTCTTCCTCTCCTGTTATTTTATTATTGAGGCATAATTTGGATACAGTAAAATGCACACATACTAAGGCTATGACTTGATGGATTTCTATGTATGTATCTACCTGTTCAACCACTAAGTGCATCAGGATATAGTGTATAGCAATATTTATATTGCTTCAGAAAATTCATTTGGACCCCATTCCTAGCCAATTTAGAGAACCAGAGCTCTAACTTCTGTCACTCTGGAGTAGCTTTGTCTTTTCTTGAACTTCCTATGAATGGAAATTAGAGTATATCCTCTTTCTTGCCTGGATCATTCTACTCATCATTATGCTGGAGAGTCTTCCATGTTGCTTTGGGTAGAAGTAGTTCATTTTTTTTGCATTGCCAAGTAGTATTCCTTTGTTTGACTAGACCACAAATTATTTATCCATTCTCCCACTGATGTGCATTTGGGTCATTTCCATTTGGGATTCATTATAAACAAAGCTGCCATGAACTTTCTTGCATAAATCAATCTCTCTCTCTCTCTCTTTCTCTCTCTCTCTCTCTCTCTCTCTCTTTGTGTGTGTGTGTGTGTGTGTGTGCGTGTAGACATATGCTCTCATTTCTCCCAAAGCCTAACTTTTCTTAAATTTTTTTTTTCTCATTTGGAACCAAGAGCAGCATCTTCTCTTTATTCTCTTCCTACTTTGCTGACTTCTCTTCTTGATGTCCTCTGTTGGTTTCTCCTTACCTTCGAAGTCTCTAAATGTTGGGTTCTCCCACCTCCAGTTCATATTCGGGCCCCGTTCTCTATGTGCACTTGGGCCCTTGCTAATCTCATTCAGTCTCATGGCTTTAAAAAATCATCTACAACCTTATGATACCTAAATTTATATCTCCAACCTAGCTCACTCTCTTAAACTCCAGATTTATATATCCAAATATCTTTTCACCATTCCTATCTGGATATTTAATGAACATTCAAACTCGATTAGACAGAAGCCAACCTTCCTAATCTGTTCCACTCCTGATCTTTTCCATTTTCTCATCTGATTTGTGACAACTTCTACCTTCCATGTGCTCAGGCTGAAAAAACGTGGAGCAACCATTGACTCCTCTTTTCATCCCACCTTACATCACTGGCAAATCCCTTGGAAGCAACCTTTATAATATGTCTTGAATCCAATAATTTCTTATGACATCTTTCAATATCTCCTGAACTTGCTATCTCTCTTCAGACTTTGCTGCCCTCTAATCTTTTCTCCACAAAGAAGCCAGAATCACTCCCCCTAAACTAGACTATGTCATAATTTATTTAATCCTCAGTGGTATCTCATCTTACCCAGAGTCAAAATCAAATCCCTTACTATGGCTTATAGGACCCTCCATGGCCAGACTTGCTCTCCTCTCTTCTCTGTATTCTTTCCTTGCCCACTCTGCACCAGCCAAACTGGCCTCCTCGTTTTGTGAGTAAGCCAAGCACATTTCCCCCTTATGAACTCTGCTTTTGTTTGCTCTCTCTGAAGTGGTATTCCCCTAGATAACTACACAGTTTACTCTGTTATCCTTTTCAGGAGCTGTTAAATATTTTTACTATGGAGGATTCCTTGTCATGTAAACCTGAGCAAATATGTTGCTTACCCTGTCTCACTTTCCTTTTCTCCAAAGTGAGGGTCACATTCTTTTATATTTGCCTCAAAGGTAAGCTCAGCTTGAATGAAATGTTGAATAGACTATCTGATACATGGGGTTGTAGGAATCTTTTGGAGAGTATTATTTTAGATGCTACATAAAAACAGATATAAACTCCATCAAATGCAGCACAATATGGAATTAAAGTATTAAGGTATTGAGCAGTTGTATCCTGGACATTGTTACCTGTGGATGTCTATATTAAACATAGGTTTCTTCTCAGTCATTCCAAAGGTGAATATCTGAGTGCAATGTAGTTATTACATGAAGTCCCCACTCTTCTGGAACCTTCTGTTACATGCCTCTGGTCTTTGCAAAGGGATCATTAACTTCCAGGTGGCCTCCCATTCTGACTTGGGCAATGGGCCAATTCCTTGATTCTATCTCACAACGTAACTTCCAAAGTAAATGTCTATTAAGACTTTGTGTAAACATTCCAGCCTTGTAGCAGAATCAACTGAACATAAATCATACCCAATGAAAGGGGGATAGGAGATTGTGTAAGTTTGAAAAATGAAATAATACAGTGCAGTTTCATTGTAGATCTCTGGCCTCAGTTACCTTGACTGAGACTCTGGTCTACATCACAGTTCATCATCAGAGGTAATGGTCAGTGGACTCTGCCCAAATATAGAGAAAATAAGCCCTCCCTGTGTAAAGACATAAAGATGCCTATTTGCAAATGGCTTAACCAACCTTATAAATAAAAGCCAGACTGTACTATCTCCTTGTCACTCTATTTTGTCCACACTGAGAGGGATTGGCTAGAAGTCAAAGAAACTGGTTATGATGGCTTTTTTTGTTTTGTTTTGCTTTGCTTTGATATTTCTTTCTTCTTTATTTAGAAATGGATGCTGGATAAAAGTTCTTGTTTTTGCGAATTGAGTTTGGATTTTTTTCCCCCCATTTAGAAAGAAGGAAAATGAGATGAAATGAAAGCTTTCCCTGGAGGAATGGAGAGCAGTGGAGGGAAGGTATTTGATAGAAGTTAAGGAGTTTGGTTTGATTCTCGCCTTGAGGGACTCAGGTGTGCATTCTGACTTTCAAGTATAAACTTGTCATCTTGATGATAGTTCTGCAAAACTAATTTTTTTCAAAATTATGACTCAGGAAGTATACGTGTGGAGCTACGCCTATGCAGAGTGGTCAACCCATTTGAAGATAGGCATTTTATTTTATTTTTTTCTTTGCTTTTTTATTTTTGTAGTGCTAGGGATTGAACCTAGTGGTAATCTATCACTGAATTGCATCCCCTGCCCTTTTTATTTTATTTTTTTATTTTGGGACAGAGTCTCAGTAAGTGGCCTAGGTTGGACTTAAACTTGTTATTCTCTGGCCCCAGCCTCCCAAATCACTGGGATTAGAGATGTGCACCAGGCATGCACCACCACACCTGGCAGAAAGAAGCATTTTCAAGTAGGTTATGCCATTTTCAGAGTAGAGCATTTAATCTCAGATAACTTCTTTTTCACATATGTGGCAGGGTCTAAAGTAATGTCTTGGCTTTTTATTTTTATTAATTAAAATATTGCTTTTATTGCTTTTATTTTTATTAATTAAAATATTTTGTAAACCTCACTTTTTATTTCTCCCTGTTAGAAAGCAATGTAGAAGAAAAATGCTCACCAAAAGGGATTTTTGTTGGCATTGTAGGGATGTCATAGTTTGATAAGCTTTGGAATGCATTGCCAAGAAGGATGACACAGTATCCATTTCCAGAAGTTAATTCAGGATGTATCCTCTCTAGTTGGGCTGATTGACTTTGATTCTGCCTGAATGCCTGAGATGGTCAAAGAACTTCAAGGATTAAATTGTATGGATGCCTGTATTCACTGGTCTTGTTGACCTGCTCGTATTCCTTTAGCCAAACCAGGTGGTCACTTGCACATGAATCTAGTATTAGCACATGCTGATGCCTTCCTGCATCTTTAAGCTGATTGCTCAGGCTTCTGAGAGGATGATCCTCCTAATCACGGGGCAGTCTAGAAGTCTTCACTATAGAGTCTGCCTCAGCAGCAGCTCTCCATCCACAACAAGGGATGGGGTTGCTAGATAAACTTGCCATCTGCTTTCCTTTCAGAGGGACAATTCTGAGATGTTTGGTGTGTTCTGCACAGTTGCTTAGAGAGTCCCCAGGGGGACTGTGCCCAGTTACCCACAGCAGTAAACTGCTCATGAACACAGCCTTAATTGCTTCATTTCCTTTCCTGCCTTTACTGGTGCTTCAGATCCCATATAAACCACTTGCATTCAAATACTTGTTCAGGGACTGCTTTGGAGGGAACCCAACCTAATAACTGACCTCCCCACTGAAGGAATTGCTTAGGGATGTGGAATCTGTGATCTTTTATTTCCTTAGCTCTAATATTGGAATGATAATAATTATTTAGCACTTGCTATGTACTGGCTATAGTTCCAAATGCAATATATTTGTGTATCTATCTATCTATACATTTTTCAACCTGCATTCAACTCTCTAAAGCATACACAAATGCTGTCCAGATTTTATTGATAAGAAACTAATAATGGAGGTGGGTATGTGATTTACTCAGTGTCACAAAGCCAGCACATTTTTGAACCAGGATTCACACTCAGGCATCTGGAGCCAGCATTCCTAGCTACAAAGCCATTCCAATTATCCTTTGGAGAATCAAATAAAATGATGGATGTGAGGGTGATTTTAAAAAGAAAAACAGTTCCACACAAACCAGAAGGGTACTTGTGATGAAAACTTTCTCTATCTTGTCCTTTTATGACTTCTGCCTTTTGAGAGGGTTTTTAGCAAAAAATAGAAAACCAGTCCCATGTTCATTCCATTTATTGAAAAGTGCCACACTGAATGAATTGAAGTTGATCTAAAAGAATGTTAGATTCTGTTTGCTAATTGCCATTTATTTTTTAGAATTATCAGGACGAAGTCCGTCATCAAGAATTCAGGAGGTTTCAATTGCAGTAGATCATAAGAGGCTGACACACTAAGGTGCCATTAAGAACTGAATCACCACCAAAGTGCAATCTTGCTGCAGACATGATTGGTTTGGGTGTGTGCTCCTGTGTTGGTGCCAAAAATGCTAAGACTTGGAGAAAGGAGAGGAGAAAGTAGAACTGCTTCCTCTGTATGCTTGGCCTTTGGAAGGGAGACAGAAAAACAGCAGGAAATGCTCATTTTTTTTTCTCTTGGGATCTTTCAGGGACCTCCCACCTAAATGGGATGGTTGGTTGAACTTTGCTTTGGTAAGGGATGACTTGATGAAAGATGAAAAGCCTTATGGTGGAATCATGAGTGGAGTCCTTCACATCTGGGTGTTGCTGAGAAACGTGAGGTGGCAGGTGTGGCCTCACAGCTGGAGGCTTCCCTGTACCCTGTTCCATCCTCGGGCAGCCCCAGCATGAGCAGCCTCTGAGCAGAGAAGAACCCAAGAAGCACTCTGCTCTATTTAGGCTGCTTCTAGAAGGGCATCAAGGTGGTCATGATTTGCAAGCAAAGTGGAAGTGATCTACACTGGACCTGGGGAGGAAATCCATCAGGGTTGCAAAGGTACAGAGAATAAAATAGGTTTGGGGGAAAAAAAAGTAGGACCCTGAATCTTTCCTTGGTCTCCAAAGTGTAAGTCTTGGGTACCACAGATGATGGAATTGACCTCAGTTCCCTTGGTGTTCTTGTGAACTGTCTCAGGGTTTGGCATGCTGCCACCCTTCCAAGGCAGATCAGGAATAAACACCATAAGCACATTGATAAGTGTTTGTTTTCCTTCAGCCTTAGGGCTAAGAAAAATAAAGTGGGGAGGGTATCAGGCCCTGGAGTAAGCCTTTAAAAGGTTTCCCCCTTTGATTCTTTTATGATTGTCTATTTATAAGAGTAACAATCACAACTGAGAGAAAAAGACTTCAATCACCCCTGGGACACATTTCATCAAAATTACATTTAAGTACTTTTTATTTATGAGCAAGAAGCATTATCTTTTATTATGCCTTTAAACCCATGAGGGGAAGTTGTGTGTATAAACCAAGGTGTTGCTGTGGCCTGTTGCCTTTCCTGAATCCCTGGAAAGGATCACAAAGAAGGATGCTCCAGATAACTCTGTCTGCCAGGCCATTTGCACGAGAGGAGAGAGGCCTTTTGAAGACCATTAAAGATGATTCATTACTATTGGTCATACACATGTTGTTTTATTACTTGAAAGCTTAAATCATACATTGACAAGTAATTGTGTATGCCACACTATTTTAGGCCCTGGAAGGCCTATAGAGGTACAAGATGTGATTATTATTCTCAAGGAAAGTCAAATTTAATTAGAGAGACAAGACTACCACACGTACAATAGTCAGAGACTACACAAGAGCCTATGATTAAGTGATGAGTTGTGAATTACAGGCTGCGAGTGCTGTGATTCTCTTAGTTATGGTGCAAGAGATGTCTTGGAACAGGCAAAACCTGAGAGAGGTCTACAAGCGTTGGTCCAATCAGAGCAGGCTGAGGAGTGGAAGGTAATCCCAGGTGAGAAGAATGGCATACACAGGAGCACCGAGGTAAGAATGCACACCTGGGTCTGTGTCACCTAAAACAGAGCAGCCTGGCTGGATTGAAGGGTTTAGGCAAATGATGACTAAGCAACAAGGTGAGAGAGAAGAGTGTTGAGAGTGGTTGGCAGGACTTATACATCCCTCCAAAAGCAACCACTTCTAGCTCTATTATCTGTCAATACTGAGTTTTCAATTTTGCCCTTTACTAATTATACTTTTTAAGAGTATGTTTTGCATGTAGGACTATACTGGGTTGCATGGTCTTAGTTTAAATGTCTTCAGCTCAGGCTCTGATGTTTGAGTCCAGGGCAAGCAGTTTATTTGGGAAGGGATCCTTATAAACTCTAGCAGGAGGGAAGAAAAGTCAGACATGGAGGTAAAAGAAAGCTACATAAGGATCTGTTACCAAGATATTTACCAATGTGGGCAAATGGAGATTCATCCCAGTGGTGAACTTCAGAAATCAGTGTAAAATGTGTCTCATAGTGGTTCCACTTAAGAGATGAGAGAGTCAGGGGTATTTACCAATTCCTACTAGTCATTGGGTAAAGACTGTTTTTGAGGGCATTAATTTCCTAATACTTTTGTTCCAGAATAAAAGTATGAAAGGAGAAATTGCAGGTATTTGTAGTAAGTAGTCTTGATCCTACAATGTCAACATCCTTGACTGGAAGTTCCCACCTGTGCTTCAGAACCTCTGTGAAGGAAGGGCAAGTCACCCAGGGTATTGAAAAAGTCATTGGCTCACCCATGTTTGCTTGTTCTTGCTTCTTTCATTCATTAATGCAGTCTGCTCGGATGCAGAGCAAACTTTGGAAGAACAACTGCACAGTCTGGGCTGTGAATGGAAGCATTACAAAGAGTGCCAGTTATGGCTGGACTCTACCTGGACTGATTTACTTCTGGTCCAAGGAGTTTTTCACACAGCTCTGAGAGAGATTAATGAGAATGAAAATGATTCACATTTGAAGAAGCCAGAGCAATAATTATAGGTTGAACCCTGGGTTTCCAGTGGAGAATATATGTCAGTAAACTGACCTTATTTTAGTGTTCATGGGAAAACCAAAGTGGCCTCATTAAAATTCAGCAAACAAAATATTCACCCACCATACTCAACCCCCACTCCCACCATACAACCCTTCCCTGTCCTCTAGGACACACAGCGTTTCCACAGGCTAGATAGGAAATATAAATTCAGTCAGTGGTTTAACTCCATAATTTACATTTTGTGACCAACTGTAGCAACATTTTACACCAGTAGAATTATGGTCCAGTGGGAGAGAGATCAATTAAGGGGAAACCACAGTGAAGTAAGCACTTAAGAACAATGTTCTTTTTCTTGACTAAATTTTAGTTTTTTAAAAAATTTGCTTTGGGCTTTGTTCAGCTAATAAAGAAAAGAAATTAGGAAGGAAAACCAACTAACATTTTGTTTTTCTATCTGCCTTTGTGGAATTCTGGAATTGGGAGGAATTTGAAAGCCCACTGCAATGATTTTGCCTTTCTATCAATGTTTGCTAGGTTGAATTAATGCATTATTCCATGTGAAAAATTGTCAAAAAAACAGAGATTAAGCTCCCTCAACAATCTAGTATTTTTCCATCCATCCATTCATCCATCTTTCCATCCTTCCTCTTATCATTAGGAAACTCTTTTTTTCATTTGTTTTTTTCTTTTGTCATGCTGGGGATTGAACCCAGGACCTTGTGCATACTAGGCAAGTGCTTTAATTCTGAGCTACACCCCCAACCCAGGAATTCTTTCATGTTAAGTACAGTCAACATCAATTTCTCTTTTTAGTAAATAGAGAAAGTCTCTCTATTACAAATGATAGTGAGAGTTAGATTTTTTTTTTTTTTTTTTTTTGCAGTGCTGGAGATTGAACCCAGGGCCTTGTGCTTATGAGGCAAGCACTTTACCAACTGAGCTATATCCCCAGCCCAGAGTTAGATTCTTTTTGTTATCTTTCTCTGATGAAGGTTCATATCTGGTTGTCACTGAAATGTGTGTGTGTGTGTGTGTGTGTGTGTGTGTATGTGTGTAGTGTCATTTCCCCTGTTGTAATCTAATTAGTACTTTTACTACACGTAAAGTCTTAAGTTTTTTTTTTCCAAATATGTTGACATATATAAACAATTTTGGGTATAAAGATATGAATGACATCAAAGATGACTTGAAAAAGTGGAAAAACAGTGCTGTGGTTGGAATGTGATTTGTCCATCCAGAACTCCTGGAGTATAATCTCCAAAGTCAAATGTTCATGGTATGAAGAGTGAGGAATCTCCATCTGACCAAGGCCTTTGGAAGTGATTTGGTTTATATAAAGTCATTAGTGTGGAACCCCCATGATTGAATTGTGGTGGTTTTATAGGAGAGGAACCAGGCACACAGACATAGACACACATGTTCCCTGTCTCTTGCTGTTTGATGCTATGTGTGGCCTTGGAATTCTGCCAGCAAGAAGTCATCACCAGAACACACCTAATGCCAGTGTCAGGCCCTTGAACCTACAAAACTGTGAGTTAAATAAACCTCTTTTCTTTACAAGGTTAGCTTGCCTCGGGTATTTCAATATAATAAAGCTGACTAAAACAGTTAATGTTCATTGATAGGAAGAAAACATCATAAGGATGCCATTCCCCTTTAATTAATCTACAAATTGTGTTTCTACTAATGATATATATTTTTAAATAGGCTAATTCTAAATTTTATGTAAAAAGGTAAACAATCAAGAACAATTAATAACATTCGGTAAAAGAAGGGCAGTGAAAGGTGACTACCCAGTTTTTTATTAAATCTGACAAAGACATTAAGGCAGCATAAGAATAAACAGATATCATTGGAAAAGAATAGAAAGTTCAGAAATAGACCAAAATACATATGATAATTTAATATAAATGAAAGCGGCTTCTAAAATCAGTAAAGAAACATTATTCAGTGAATGAGATTAGGAAGACAAAATTAAACATCATCTTACAGGATGATAGATCTTAAATTAATAAAATATTTAATGTTGAAAAAATTCAGAAAATATAGGTAAATGTAAAAATTATTTTATGTAATCATAGAGGAGGAAATCTTGTTTTTAACATTTTCAATTTCTAAAAATTTGTTCTTTTTAGATATACATGATGGTGAAATGTATTTTAACATTATACATACATGGAGTACAGAAGGGAAAATCTTTCCAACAATGATAGAAAACTCATAAATCCTAAAAGATTGATTAAAAATTCTTTGTGCCTGGTGAAAACTACAAAAACCTGAGTCCAAGGATCAATTCAGTGCCATTTGCCACTTTTATGATTTAAATTGGAAGATTTGTGGTTTCCTAAAATTTTCTACTCTTTAAGAAGTCAAACAAATGGATAAGAAAAAGATTACTTTCAAATAAATAATGAACAAAGGATAGAATAGATAGTTTGTAGAAAAAGTGCTTCAAAAGGAAAGATAATTTGCTTATAAAAGAAGAAATGCAAAGTGAATCTCAACTGAGATACAATTTCCTGTCAAATTGGTAAAGATTCAAAGGTTTGATCATGTCTGGTTTTGGCAACAGTGAAGCATAAATCGACTTTCATATACAGATAGTGGGAAGTAAATGGCAGAGATTGGCAAACTGTGACCTGTGAGTTGAATCTATTTGGTTGCCTGATTTTATATGGACCACAGCTAAAAGCCATTCTTAAACTGTTAAAAAAAAAATCAATATTGTATTATCTACTGAAAATTTGGACATGGAAGGCAGCTATGGAAGGTGATGGTAGATTAATTTGTTTGAAGGTAGCAATAATTCCACTATGTAGATATGTATCAAAGCATCATGTTGCACTCATGTTATATATGTAAACATATGCAATAAAATAGATTTTGAGAACTCAAATTTGAAAAGCATATTTTATGACACATGTTAGTTACATACAATTCAAATTCCATTCCCTAAAAGTTTTACTGGAAAGAAGTCATGCTTATTCCTTCGTATATGTAGCTTTGAGTTAGTTGTTATAGAGATCATATTGCCTGTAAAAGTGAATATATTTGATTTCACACCCTATATTGAAAAATTCACTCACCTGTTGACCCTTGCCCTGTGACTATCAAATTAATAAATACTCTTTGACCTAGTGAATCCATATCCAGAATTTGTCATGCAGATATACTTGCATAAATGCAAACTGACAAAAGTTCAGGATATTCATCAGAGCATAGGTTGGATATTGGTGTTTGGTTGGATATTGATGAAATATTCTAGTCTTTTATAAGTTTTCATTAATGCAAATAAATACATATAAATATGTATGTGTTTATATACAAAAATAAACCGATTTTATATCTTTGTATGCATGTGTGTGTACGTGTGTTGGTGGTGCTAGGGATCAAACCCAAGGTCTTATACATGTTAAGCAGGTGATCTACTAGTTGACAAACTATTGATGCACAAAATTTCTGTCAAGAAAGAACTAACTACATAACTATAGCACATCCACACAGTGAAAGACCATTTATTATGATGAAGTGGAATAATCTTTAAAACTTTAAATGGAACAAGAAAGATAGAATAATAGTTATAAAGATGGATGCTACCTTTTAGGTGAAAAATGAAGGAAATAATGTATATATACAAATATATACACATTTGCATATACATTTTCTCACATATATACAAATTGCCCATAAAGATTGCACAGGAAACATTGGATCTTAGAAGGAAGAGTAACTGTTATCATTAGGGTCCAAGGTCAAGAGGTAGACTTTCATGAGCTTTTATATTTATATAAAATAGTTTTGTATACAATGATTTTAGAAGTTTAAAACAAGTGATTTTGTAATCTACAAAAATATTTTTAAAATTACCTTCCTCTACCCCACCTAGTTATTCTCTACCTCATCTGGTAGTATTTTCTTAATACTTTATATATACACCTGAAGTTCTTACTCTTCTCTTTACCCCTCAAATATCCTTTCCAGACTGTAGACCCTTTAAAAGCAGTGACTATATCTGTCTTGCCAGTACCTGGAGCCTTGATGAATAACAGAACTGGCTCTGTGGGATGAGTGGGAGGCTGTATGTATGGGAAGGATGGCTTGAGGTTTGGGAAGGCAATGCCCACAACAAAGATGGACCCTCAGAGAGCACACACAGAGTCGCAGATCATGGGAGCCATAATTTCATCATCTTCGAACCTCTACTAAATCCAGTCTTCCATCACCAGCAGCATAAGGGTTGAAGATCAACAGGTTCACTGGGAGAAAATTTAGCCATCAGTAAACAGAATAAACCAAAGATCTTGCCTTTCATGTGGGTATTCAAATGTGCAGCCAAATTCATAATGGAAAAAACCATACAAGTGTACATCAGTAGGCTATGGTTGGGGAAATGTTGGAATATCATACAGACATTAGGAGGAAGACACCATTATAAGTTGACTTAAAAAGGCAACCAAGAGATACAAAGTGAAGAAAGCAAGATGTCAAATAGCACATGTAGCATGATGCTATTTTTTTAAAGTTATGCATGAAAAAAATAAAAGTACTGGACTATGTTTTTCTTTCTATACTGGATATTTCTGTAGTGTTTGAATGATATTAATGTTCACAAATTTCTTGTACAATTAGAAAGAATAAGTGACTCTGCTTGCTATGTATCTCCAGGTGTAACTATCTGAGATCCTGGCAAGGAAATGTCACAGTGAAGAATGCATTTACAGAGTTTATGGAAGGATAAATGATAGCTGAGATCTGGAATCTGGAAAGGAAAAGTGCCAGTTAGGATTCATGAATATGACTTTTATGGATTAGCAGGGTGTATTCATTTGGCATTGACTCTCCAAAGAGAAACGATATAGGGCTGGCAATAGGGGGGGGGCCAAGGTTGTCAAAATATGGGGGCCTGAATGTTACATTTTAATTATGTGAATTCTACTAAGATTAAAATAAAAATCCAAGGATGAAAGTGACTTCAGGATGGGGCTGAGAAGATGTGTCCATATACCACCCCATATAAACACCTGCTTTCTTTGTTATTATATCCTGTTCTTGTTTTCTTAATTTTTCCTGATGCAGCTGAGATAACAAGACAGGGTGGTCCAGGGATGGGAGAGAAGACACCTGGATGGTAGTCCTTTCTCTTCCCTGGACTTGCCCTGGAACTTTGGATTGTCCACAACCTTTTTCACTTCCTCAGTTTCCCATCCCCAGCAAGAGAGTGATCCTGCTTGAGTAGGAACTCATGGTGTGTATATAATGGAATTTGAATTTTTCTTAGACAAATCATTTCTACAAAAGTGTGTGTATGTATGTGTATGCATGTTGTCTCTGATTTCAAACACTTTTTTTTTTTTTTCTGGGATCCTATCCAGAACTTTCTATTACATTCCCCTTTGCATCTTCACTCTGATGTTTTCATGCAACAGTAGGGCTGGAGGAGGGGGTAGAAATCATCTGGCTGAAGACTTTCAGTTTCCAGATGAAACCCAAAGAGATTGAATTGCTTAGTCTAGGCAGCTCTTCTCATTCTTTTAAATTGCACAGCGACCATGTGGGGATCTTGCTAATGTGCAGGTCCTGAGCCAGCAGGTGAGGGTGTGTCTGAGATTTTGCATTTCTAACAAGCTTCTAGGAGATGCCAATGCTGTTGTTCCACAGATTGCACTTTGAGGACAAAGGGTGCAGGATACAGAGCTTCTCCAAAGCAGAGGCTGAACTTGGCCCAATTTCCCCCAATCATGTTCTGTGCTCTTTCCTGTGGAGGACTTGAGTATGAATTTAGTTGCTGCAGGATCAAAAAATGAGAAGTTTTGTGTTGGAATTATTTGGGAAAACTTTAAATTTTTGAGTTCTTTGGCTTTTTTCTTGGAGTTCCTAATTGGTTAATGTGGGCAGAGGCATGGAAATTGGTTATTTTAATAAGACTCCCCTCCTACTGATTGTTTTGGTTTATTAAATTTATAACTAATATTTGGAAACTACTGTCTAACTCATTCCAGGAATATTAAATTAGACTGATATTATCTGAGCTTTAAACTTCATTTAAATTTGTTATTTACTTAGTGCATATTGATTCCTTGTATATTTATCATCACTTCCTGGATCACTGAGAAGATCAATATAGTGAAAAAAAATCATGTGCATTTATGACCTTCCTACCATCAATAATCAAACACATACATTCAGATACTGGAACTGAGCTATTAGGGAACATGTACTATAGACTTCAAAGACACTTTGAAAATCTTCTCTAGAAATATGTTTCTATTCTCTCTTTCCTTCCTACCTTAATCTTTGTTTATTTGAATTAACAAGACCTCAGTGTCATCTCAGAGTGGATGACACTTATGCTTTATTCCAAAAACTTAAAATTCCTAAGACTTCTCAATGTCCACTCATGCTAACTTCAAATGGATTTATTTCTTTTGTCTTTTTGTTTGTTTGTTTGTTTTTTTGACTCTCGTGACAGCCAAACAGTTGTGGGGTTGACTCTTTCATTACCAAGTGTTTTTTTTCTCCCAATTTGAGTCATGTATCATTCAAATGCAGCTGTCTATTGGAGGGGCCATATTATCCAGGGAAATTGCACCTCAACCTGGGCAGGGGTCACACCTTTTGGGTTTTCTCTCAGTTCTTAATGGCTCTTCATGACTGTTTCTCCCTCCACACACCCACAACTGGGATGAACTAATCTATCTTCTCACAAGCATCCATTCAGACACATGCCTTTCCCAAGCTTCTCAGGAGAAGCTTCACTTTGTCCTAGCATCTGACCTTCAGCAACAAGAGGTGCTTTCATATTTTATCAGCAATTAATTGCAATCATAGCTGCTTTATGACCTGACAAAGGCCTTCGTCTTCATGGTTCAGTCATTGTTTCCTGCTCTTTGGTGGGGCTCAGTGATCTTCTTCCCTCCCCACTATTCATAGAGATGCTAGTTCAGATGAATTTTCCAGCCTGGAACTGGAAGAGGCAGTGACTGAATCAGGTTTTGACATTTAATAGGACATGAGTTATCTTTGAACAATGTATCCTCTTACCTTTAGCCTACTGTGGGCAACTGAGAACATGCTTTGCCTGCGTAATGACATCTCAGAAATGGAAAGGGAACATGACTATTTAGAACCATTGGCATCTAAGGGAAATTTTTGAAAGCACCAGGTCTTAACCTGTTGTCACTTTTATTCTACCTCATTGAGGACCCAAGACACACCACTTGATGGATGACGTTGATATGGAAAGTAAAAAGACAGGCACCAGAGTGATAGGAGGTGGCCTCATTTCTCTTTAAGATGGCCCATCCTTCATATCTGTCAGACAAAATGGGGTTTGGTGTTCCTCAAGGTACAAATAAAAATGTTGAGAGATTAAATGAAACAAGTTTGGAATGATTAGTCACTTCAAATAACTGTCCTATAAGACGGAACTGTTGACATGCTTAAGAAAATAATTTATTGTTTTGGCAAGAAATGAAAGCAATGATCCTGGATTCCTGGTAATCTCAGAGTCAGTTTGAACATTTTCTATATTTTTCCCCTCAGCTCTTACTTATTTCACATGTATTTATCTCATCTCCAAATAGACTCTGTATTTCTCAAAGATAAAGAACATGTCTTTATATCTTTCATTTCTTGCTTGTACACGACATGGAACATAGTTCCTAGCACATAGTAGACACTTAATGAATTTGCCTTTATTATTATAATATTTCTCTATAGAATTATATATCCTTATATATACATATTATAAAAGTAAAGGAAAATTTATTAAATTTGCTTAATAAATTGCCTCACTATTGTTAAGAATAGCTGGAGTTAAGGGAGCCTGGACTTTGTTCCAGTTATAAGTCTGTATGCATTATACCTTAGTCCATTTAACTCTTACCACAAACCCTGCGATGGGTATATCGTATCTCTTTTGAGATTCTAGAAGGAGTGGAAATTTGCATAATGGAAAGAGCCAAAGGTGCATTTTGAATTCCAGGGTTTTTGTGCCTTTTTCACTTTACTGTAGTGTTGTGTATAGCTTTATGGTCGATAAGACTTGATTTTGGTCTTATGTTTCTCCTTAAGTTGAAACAGACTCTGATCATCTTGGTCTAGCCTCAGACTCCTCTTAACTGTTGATAAATGATAATAACTTGAGAAACATGTAAAGGTAGGCTGGTGTGAGCAAAGAGGGTACATTGTGCTGTGATGCTCTTGAATTATTTCTGGGGTTTTGATTATTCCTCCTGGGTTTAAATATATTCTGAGCGATTTTTTGTTTCTTTGGGTTAGGTTGTCTTCATTATAGATCTGCTTGCGTCTTTCCATTATCTTTATGATCTATACACTTGAAAAGGCCTAAAAAATTCAAGCTGTGTCCATCTTCCAGAGCCATGATGAAACCCCAAACCCATTGCAACTCTGCTGTAGAGATGCTGAGAAAAACAGGTATTGGGAGGGAGGTGTGGGGGTTGAGGCTCAGCTTACTCTTGAGTTTCATCTAGAAGAGGGAATCATCCACTGCTTGACCATATTTCACCTGGTGGAAAATTCTCATAATCTTGAGGTCGAACATTCCTTTTCAACTTACCCTTTGTAGTTCCTGATAACCAATTAGAGTTGGATTATAGAATAAAAACTATATGCATTCTTGATTTAGAGATTTTGTTTTGCTTCTAATGTATCTTTCTGTTTCCAAAACAAAACACCAGGGAAAGGTGTGCTTCCAGTTTGGTTGAAGCTATGGGGCTTCCTTGGGGCTAGTCCTCAGTTGTTGGTCTGGTCTCTTACCAAAACCAGCAGGTAAGTGTTGAATGCTTCCTGTCTATTTATTCTTTTTACCAGTAAATGATGTAGTGGGTGGAACATAGGGAAGAAGGGGATATGTAATTCATTTAATTCTGTTGTTATTTGGAATAGAAGCCTGGAGATTTTGCTATGTTTACTCGGATGAATTTAAAATTCTACATACCATCTTAAAACTAACAGCACCAGCCGAGCGTGGTGGTGCACGCCTGTAATCTCAGCACTTGGGAGGCTGAGGCAGGAGGATCATGAGTTCAAAGCCAGCCTCAGCAACTTAGTGAGGCCCTAAGCAACTCAGTGAGACCCTGTCTCTAAATAAAATACAAAATAGGGCTGGGGATGTGGCTCAGTGGTCAAGTGCCCCTGGGTTCAATCCCCAGTACCAAAAAAAACATGCAAACAAACAAACAAACAAAAAAACCAACAGCACCTTTTCTGAATTTTTTGGCAAGCAATATAAAGGGAACTCAAATATCTTCAAAAGTAGAGGAGATATGTGTGGGAGACATACTTTGGGAGGAAAATACACAAATGAAATGATCCAGAATATTTATTCTAAGATATTTGTAATAAATTGATTGCAAAAATATTCCCCAATTTTCTACCACTCTCTGTCCCTGAGCTGCTGACAATGTGAAGTTGCAATTCATTCATGCAAGAGAAGTAGAATCTATTTCCTTCCCCGTGAATCTAGGCCAGTCTTGTAATTTGATTTGGTCAATAGAAAAGGTAGGAGAGATGGTGGGCCAATCCAAGCCTGGGTCTCACAGCCCTCATATGCTTCTTCTTGCTCTTTTTTGCCACTGACACATGAATAGGCCTGAAATATAATTTTGTAGGATTTGGAATGAAAAGGCCATCCTAGTTGAAAGCATCTTGGTCTGGCCAATTCCTCGCCGATTCAGCAGTTACCTATAGGAACATGAGTGAACACAACTGAAATCATCAGAAATACTTGGCTGATCCAGATAGTCATCAGCAATAAATAATGGTTGTGTTTTAAGCCATTACATTTTGGTTTGGTTGTAATACAGCAAGTGCTAACTGATACGCATTCTGATTCCAGGGATCATTTCATGAATAATTTACACGGTTTGTGTAGAGCTATGAGTAATGAGTTTGACATTTAATAGGTGTTTACTAAATACTGGTTCTTCTCTTCTGTTCTTTCCCTGAAGAGATGCATCTCCAGATTGGAGTTTACAAGTCCCATCTAGAAAATAGAAAATCAACCTATAAGTCACAACCCACAGACATACATGATTGAGGGACTCAGGACCATGTGCAGAAATAGGAAGTAGTTTCTTCTGAGGTAGGCAGGACACTGATGTTTCTTGCTTGTCTCCCCATACAATAACTCCTAGTATTATCTGCTTCCTGGAAGAAAAGAGAAAAGAAAGAGATGTCAGACTTTTTAAACACATTCCTGAATTCCTTTCAAGGAAATGATACTAATCTAGTTTACATATTTTTTTTCCCTTCGGAAAATACTTGTCAAAAATGTGGATAGCACTGTTAGGAAAATAAGCATCTTGGGTCTTTGTGACCTTGTATAAGTCATCAGCTCTTGCTTTTTCATCAGCTTTTTCATCTCTAAATTGGGGGATTTGGACTCTCCAACAGAACTTTTCCAACCATTCATGACACTACTGGCTGCATTGAAGTGAAGTTAGGAACACAAGCTCCAAAGCCCGTGGCTCACTCTGAAATCTGTCTCTGGCATTATCTAGATATACATCCTTGGGCGTAATAGTTATTTTCTCTGTGCCTCAGTTTCCCTGTCTGAAAATGGGGCTGCTTCATGCTATCGTTCTGAGAATTGCATGAACTAATCCACGTAAACTGCTTAGAACAGTGCCTGACACACAGAAAGTACTTAACAAATGTTAGCTATTATTTCATTTGGCACAGAGTCACGTCTTATGCAACTGCACTTTCATGGGATTTAAATGATGAAAGTTCAAATGGTGAACATCAACTCAGCGGATAAAACTGCAACATGTTTTTGAAATTCACTCACACGGAAAAGATGTATTAAGCATCCTCAAACTCTTACATCCAAAATTCAAAAGATTTTTTTTTCTCACCTCATTGGGTGCGGTGTCTTATAAAAATAAAACGTGCCATTTTAGCTCTGAGCTTGTTTTTCTCTCTCTTTTGATTGCTATCCTTTAGCAACAAGCAAGGGGCAGTTTAATACATATTGAGAAAATGGATTCCTAACTCTGGCTTGCCACTTACCAGTTTGGTTATCTCTTTAATTACCCAGTCCTTCCATTTTCTTGAAGGTAGTAGATGGGTAATAGTAGTGCCTGTCTCATAGGATGATTGTGTAAGCATGATACATTTAGAAAAGCGCCCCATATATAGTGGGCTCTTAAAAGTGCCATGAATTATTATGTTATTATATACTGTTCCACTAGAATTGCTTTAAGGAAGCATTAGGAGCCCAAACATTGTCCATAGGAATATCTTTTGGGATAAGTTAGGATGGTAAGTATTAGGATGCTATTGTTGACCCACCCAGGTCCCCTTTACCAGACTGGTATCCCACATGCTATGAGTATTGGCTGTTAATGGCTTACAGCTGCCTCTTTCTTTGGAGAATTGCCCTTGGCCAAATGGGAGTTGCCTAGCCTGGAACTGCTTGGAAAATTATGCAACTTCTCTGCCCCTGGGGGTGGCCCACAGCCAATGATTGACTGATGCAGGGGCACAAAAGGACCCTTTGCCTCAAAAAGGGAGGGAGGCAACTCTATGGTGCAATCCATGCTCCAGAGCTCCCTGTGGGATCAAACTGAGGCTAGACTCTAGCTAATACCACACCCCTACCCTCCTTCCTCTTCCCTCCCTTTCTCTTTTATCAACAAATTACTTCCAAGTGAATCCCCGTGTTGGGCTCTGTTTCTAGAACCAGACTTAAGACAGAATGAAAGGAATAAATGAACCATGTGAAATCCCAGAGATGTTGAGGCATTATAATTGAACTTTCTGGCAGGGCAAACGTCATAGGCAGGTGCAATTTTAATTCTATCCAGGTCTTTGTTTGGGGAAAGAGGCCAGAGGGAATGAAGAGAAGTTGAAATGGCAATAGGACCAGAGGCATTGTCATATAGGAACCAGCAACAACAGGCTCTGTGTTATGGGGATCTGTGTAAAGTAAGTGTTGTGTTATCTGGGTTTGGGCTTATGTTATAATACAAACCCCACAGATAAATTTTGATGAGCCATGTGGCCATTACAATGTTAGTACCAACTAGACTTAGGAGTCTTTCAGCATCCAAGTTGTTCAACATCCCAAATTCCATACTAGCATCTTTTGACTATGTGGAAATTTGCTTTTGTGTTGTTGACTTTCTTCCATCCACTCTCATCAGAGGAGATCGTTGTCAAGTCTTTGGGGGATGAATTAAGATGTCAAGTATGAATTTGTCTGCTTGTGAGGTGGGTAGGAGTGCAGAGCAAGTTTTTCATGGTTGGATCATAGTCATTTGTCTCAGAAAGAGATAAGAGACAAAATTATCCCATCCAGAGGTATAGGCTTGGGCTTGCAAGTGCTGAAGAACCAGCCACCCACTTGAATTCCAGGTCCTATTCCATCCTAATGTTTCCTTGGATGAGTGCATTGCAGAATTTTCCCAGTGATTTCTTCTTCCCAAAAAGGGGTGCGAGGAATCATCTCTCGTCCTTCTTTCATTTTCTCTCTTTTATTTTACTTTAGTCTATCTGGGACATCTTATAATCAAATCTCTGTAAACTTCGTTCGATAAACTAGTTAACATTTAGTAACATGAGTTATTATTTTCCTCTTTAAAAGGATCTTTTGAAATTTGTCCTTTGCTTCTTGAAGCCATGTAAGATGATTTATGGAATAGAACCTAATGCAACTTCCGGGACCATCAACTCAAAATGATGTCATATGATTTGTAATATTATTAATTTTGTATTGAAAAGAGCACAAATAATTTAGAGGATTCTATAAATAGTACATGAACTTTAAAGATAAATATGAGATTTTAAAGAAAGTACAACTTCGGTCAATGTGTCTGAGAAGCATTTCCAAATATGACTTCTGTCATTTCAGAGGACAATGTAAGCAAGGTCACAAAGTAACCATGCAACAGGAGGGAGGAAAATTTGGGAAAACCTCTAGTATCATTTATTTTCATCCTGAGGCTAGAAGTGCCAATAATATTCCAAATTTGGGACATGATCTGGCTCATGATCTGGCTAAGGATAGTTTTCTACATTCTCAGGAATGATGAAGAACTCACCTCAGTGAGACAGTTTTGATGTGGTATATTTCTCAAGAGGGGACAAATCTGATTGACACCATTGGTGGTAGATGAGATTTAAGGTCACTGAAAGCTTGCTTCTCAGAAGTAATTCAGTTGGATGTCCAGTAAACGATTGGTGTCCTTTATGACTCTGGCTAGGAAATAACAGAGTTTTGTGGTTTCATGAGTGAATTGTAGGCTATTTGGTCCTGGGGACTTTGCAAGCTTAAGTTGGTCTGTGGGACTCTTGCCTTCTCATGATCCTAAATCACTATTATGTTGCTACTCATCTGAAACTGGCAGCATGTGGCTTGAGTTATACTCAGGAATTATCCCAGGTCCTTGGGGGACGCCATTTTTCCTCATACAGGAAAGTAATGGTACTTTTGTTGAGTAGGTGTAGGAGCTCTTTGAGACTGAGAAATGGATTGCATAGATTCCTGTCTTCTGAAAAGACAGAAAAGCTCTACTTTGAACCAAACTCACTGCATCTTTTTCTTTTTCTTTTCCTTGGTCTGGGCAGAGTGACTTTGATTCTGACATCTTGATTTCCTAGGAAAGGGCCATACAAGCAAACTCAGGGAGATAAACTTTGGACTTGACTTCGGGCCACACCAGAAATCTTTTCCCAAGGCAGCAAGATGCAAGACGTAGAAGTTCTCAAGACATGTACAAGGAGAGACCATTTCATATAAAATCTAGATAGGAGTGTGAGAATATTTCCTCCAAGGAGAGATCTTGGAAAGACGTGAAACCAAATTCCTTTGTTTGACCTGAAAATCTTCCTTCCCTCTCAGCAATAGTTCTGCTCTTAGAGTGTGTTCAAGTTTATAGGAACTAGGTATTTTTCTTTTTTTTTTCTTTAGGAAGTCTTGGTTAGGGAGAGTCTACTCCTCAGGGTCTGAGGCAGGATGGAGTGGGGGGTGACACTTGTTCTTTTGATCATGATTTAACTTTAAGCAATGGGAATAGAGTGCATGTTTCCTTCCTGGCCCTTTCCCATGAAGCATGCATTTGAGGGGGTGGTTCAGTCAGAGATACCCAATAAATATTTGCTGGGGAACATAATGGAGGAACACTGATGACAGCAAGGTGTTTGTTCCACCTCTGCTGCCTCTTGGAGGTGGCACCCATGTGGTCCTGACGCCATGCAGATGGAAGACCTTGCGGCACCATCGGAGCTTGGAGTCCTGGCTGTGATCCATCTTGCAACATGCTGCCTACCTGAGTTCCCCTCGCAGTTGCTGCCTTTGATAGCTCCTCCTTTCCAAGAAAAGGAATCACTCTTTTCCCTAATGAGTGTGCAGACAGAAGAGGGAATTAAGGAGACAAGTAGAAACCACCCAGTAAGAGAACTTGAATAGGGTGCAGGGGAAGGCGGGGGGAAAGGAGGAAGGGAAAAATGTCTCCAAACAGTAGTGTGTCAGTTCTATAACTTTCCACTAATCCACATGCGGATTTGTATCAGCACTCATGTCTAACATCCAAGACAAGATCCAGACTAAAATCTTGGATTTAATAAATCCAGTGGAGAGGTTTGTTTATCAAGGTCTAGCATTGTTTGAAAACTCAGCATCTGTCAAAGACTCGTAGGTCTTTGCCCCCCACACTTTGGGCAGGTGCTTCTGGTTTTATGACACTGGGGAGTGAATTTTAAATAAACATTAAGTGGGAAAACCTAAGGTTATCTTTATATTCATTGCCTCTGCCTCTGTTCCTAACCCTTGAACTATTGTAGAGTTTCCAAATGGATGTCCAGGCCTTCAATCCCATCCACTCAGCTCATTCTTCCTCAGAGCAAGTTAGTCTTTCTAAAGCCTAAGAAAACTTCTTAGAACTCTAAGTTCTTAGAAGGGATCTTCAAATTCTGTAGTCTTTGTTCCTTCCAGCCTAACTTCTGGCCATTATTCTTCCTTAGGTAATCTTACATTTTAAAAGATTGGTGTTTTATAAAATATAACATAAATGTAGGAAAATATGCATGCAGCTTGAGAGATTCTTAGAAAAGTTTGCAAGCCAGTAAAATCTTCAACCAGGTCATGCAATGAAATAAAACCAGCAGTATCCCTTCTAGCTACTATCCCTGAAAGGGTAACAATTATTGTCATTTCCAATCCCATAGATTGTTTTTGACTTTTTGGAATTTTAGACAGATGGGATCAGCATCTATTGGGTTGGTCAATATTTTGATTGTTTCATTCATATTCCTGTGTTTGGAGCTGCCTCCTGTTCATCACTCTAAATTGTCCCATTGAAGGGATATTTACTTACTCATTCTACTCTTGATGGTCATTTGAAATGCTTTCAACTTTGAGCAATTATGAATAGCATGATTGTGAAAATTTTTTCTCAGTAACAATGATATCCCCAAAGTGCTAAGGCATAAAGGGAAATGTTGATAAACAGACTATGGTATATTAAGATCCTTTGTCTTTCAAAAAATACCATTGAGAGAGAAAAAGGCTGGGGATATAGCTCAGTGGTAAAATGTTTGCCTAGGATGCATGTAACCCTGGGTTCAATCCTAATGCTGAAAGATGTGAAAGTGGGAGGGAAGGAGAGAGAGAGAGAAGAAGAAGAAGGAGGAGGAGGAGGAGGAGGAGGAGGAGGAGGAGGAGGAGGAGGAGGAGGGAGAAGAAGAAACCTACAGACTAAAAGATACTTGCCATATATATGTATATACATATCTACACACATATTTATGTGTGTTTCCATCTTTAATACATAAAGAAGCTATATAAATGCAAATGAACCAACAGTAAAATAGGAGACTTGAATAGGAGACTTCACGTAAGAGTATATCCAAATGGACAATGGCCCTAAACAGGTGAAAAACTATGAGGCATTACTTACTAACTTTACTAATTCCCTCACTACTCCCACATCACGTCATGCACTTTTCTATTTTAGTATCTTTGCACGGACTTTTCCGCCTCCCTGGAGTGATTTTTCCTCCTTTTCTATGCACTTACTTTTGAAGTACCAGACAGAACAGCATCAGCCCTATCCAAAGCCTTCTCTTATTTTACCAGGCAGAATGAATTAATACTTCTGTGGGATTCCAAAATGTGTTTTCCTAAGTATTTAATTAAGATATCTTCAGGTCCCTAATTTATCAGCTTGTTCTTGCATAATAGGTGATCAATACATGCCTTTCTGAATAAATGTCTAACTTTCCCCTCAAAACTCCAGATAGGATCTGAAACCAATGAGGTGCATGTGGTAACAAAGCCTTCCTGTGTTGAACTAGGAGTGTTCATTAGCCAATACAAAGGTTACTTCATTGGGAAAAATGCTGGCCTATTTCCCAAATCAGAGCTCATATTTAATGAACAGCATCATCACAAACCTGTGGACAAAGACCTAGCACTCTATAGGTGGAATTGCATGTTAAGTTATATATTAATAAGTAGGTCTGAAAAATAGCATTGCCACCTGGAAATTTAACAGAAGTGAGTGATTAGAGTCCTGTTTTAGGGCACTAGTATTCATTTAACATGCAAAGGAGCACGGTTCTAGTATTAACCTAAATTTAAAGTCAAGGAGCTGCATGACACAGTGGGAAAGTTTTTTTGTCCTTTCTTGTTGTATAACTTGACTGAGGCACTATTTCTGATTACACCAAAGTGTTTTTCATCATCCCCATTTCTTGGAGCCTCCTTATTTGCTCATGCTTTTTACAGAGTTCTAACTCTCCCAATCTGCAAATGTTACCTGCCTCTAACTCACTTGTTCCTGACCTTATAGACTTTTAAAAATCTCAGAGTTTTGTTCTTTTACCTTATTTTAGCCAGATGAAAAGGGGAAACATAGCTTGTATTTAAGGGGAGGATATGTTCTTAATGGGACTTTTTCCTTCTTGAGTTAGTACTTTTCACACAGTGGGTTCTCAACCTATATATATTAAATCAAAGACACTTGACAATGAAGACGATTGTTCACCCCTAACATTCACATTAGCATTTTTCAATATTGCTCATTAATTTGAATGAATTTCCAACTTATGGAATTTTAGGTAACAAAAAATTTGGTGAAATTCTTTAGGAAAGAGAATCCAGAAACCAATTCTGAGGCAAGAAAGCAACTGTCTTGGAGCTTGATCCTCAGTCCTTAGATTGATTCTCTAGATGCACTTCTTTCTCTTTCTCTTACTTTGGGTATTTATCTAAATCAAGAACTCCTTTTATTTTAGAGTATGAGGATCCTTCTTTAATGTTAAAACAATTTTATATACTGGAGAATATTGGAATTGACAAATATAAAATGACTGAGACTTATGCAGAATTAAATGTTTTATAATAAATTATATTTTAGTATCACAACATCTATATGTGTTGTTATTGGTATATATTTGTATGAAGCATATGGTCTATAGGCAAAGTTAGTGTGCCAATGAGTACATAGGTTCTTGTTTTTAACTCTAAGAAGTCCTGAATCACTTGTTAAACTTGTACCTTTTCTTTCCTCAGTGGCATTCAGAACACAGGGTAGAGACTGTTTTTAAACACCGATTCTGTGTTAACTGGACACTGCCTACAATTAGCAGTGAGACTGATGCTGGTTTTAATGACCTTTCACTTATGACTTGTCTTAGACACACAGCCTAGGATGAGGATCTGAGGAAAGTTACTTATTGAAGGAGTACTCTCAAAAGAAGCATGAGAAAAAATGGGACAAAGCATTTAAAAAAAAAAAAGGTTGAGATTTCAGGTAAACTCTAACTCAGTCTGATCCTGCAAGGAGCTCCAGAGTATGAGTGGTACCAAATTTGTTTTACCTGAGTGATGGGCTTCTGCCTTCCTTGTACCACGGAGAATTATAAACTCCCTAAAGGTGAGGTGACCTCAGTTGCCAAGAATGATGGAGAATGATGCATGCATGAACTCTTGGTCTCATGGACCACCAGCAGCTGGAGATGAACAGAACTGGTAAACACCTCTGGATAGCATACTCATATCATGTAATTGTTACATGCTTTCTCTCACTCATTCATTCATCCATCCACTTCAAAAATACTGAATTTGTGCTTACTCTATGTTAAGTCCTGCTGAGTGGTGAACTAGCCAGATGAGATCCTACTTTTGAGAAGACTATAGTTAGAGGGTAAGATAAAAGTAAACTAGTAGATAACTGTAGCAACCAGATAATTTCTGAGAGTGACAATTTTCTTAGGCAGAAAAATAAACAGATTGTGGACTCAGTGAGACAAGGAGTAGGCCCAGTGAGACAACTTGCGTTAGTCAAGGATGGTCGCTTGAACAGAATCAAGGATGGTCACTTGAACAGAGACCAGGATGGTGAGATAAAAAGAGATGTACAGGACATGAGGGCTAATGTTGAGGCAAAGGGAAAAGCCATTGCTGAAGTCCTAAGATGGGCAGAAGCCCAATGTGTTTGAAGGACAGAATGAAGTCCACTGGGCCTACGGGAGATTTGGGAGGATTCAAAGAACATTGTGGAGAGGTGGGTCTAATGGACAGGAGGAAGCACACATAGTAAACCATTGGGTAATTTTGTATTCCAATTGCAGGAACAAGTTCCTTGGCCTACATTCAGGGGATGTTATGGTTTGGATATGAGGTATCCCCCAAAAGCTCACGTGTGAGACAATGCAAGAAAGTTCAAGAAGAAATGATTGTGTTATGAAAGCCTTAATCCAATTAGTGAATTAATCAACTGGTGGAATTAATTGAGTGGTAGCTTAAGGCAGGTGGGGTGTGGCTGGAGGAGGTGGGGCATTGGGGATATGGCTTTGGGGTATATATTTGTCTCTAGTGAATAGAGTCCGCTCTCTCCCCAGTCATCAGGTGAGCTGCTAATCTTTGCCACACTCTTCCTCCATGATGCTCAGCCTTAGCTCAAGCCCTGAGTAATGGAGCTTGCTGTCCATGGTTTGAAACCTCTGAAACCATGAACCTAAATAAATTTTTCCTCCTCTACAGTTGTTCTGGCTGGGTCATTTAGTCACAGCAACTAAAAAACTGATGAAAACAGATGGCAATTTGTTAGAACTTGACTTAGGTTGGCCTTAACATTGGCCATTAGGAGAAGGGTTTGCTAAGCAGATTAATGGAATAAACAAGGGAAAATTTGGGATTTAAGGATGGCCCACTGTTTTCAAACTCCTGAAACATAGCAGGCATTGAATTTGGACATCTTCTATGGTAATTATGAGAAGCTTTTCTTTCCTTGTTAAAACATTCCCAAGTCTTTAAAAAATATACAGTTGTACTCAACTTTCCTTTGTCCTTGGCAATGTGACAGAGCAACATTTTTAGAAAAGAATGTAAGTTGGAATTGACCTTGGCTCTACACAGGGAGAGTTATCAAGGTCACTTTCATGAGTTTGCTTTTCACTGTAATTGCCATTAGCATGAATCAAGAAGTACATAGAGATCATCTTTTTTTCTTATTTTTGCTCAGTATTCTATGTTGGGTAGTCAGGCTATTGTCCAATTGCTAAATGAATGGTGCTTTCTCCTTAATCCACTGGAGAAGGTACCATGGTTAGAAAATGGTACCAGATCATGATCAGTGAAAAAATTTCCTAGACATCATTCCTGAGGAGAAATAATATCTTTATCTTCTTTATCAAAAAATGAACAGAACCCAACAGAATTGTGTCAAAAAGACTCAAGAAAACTGTATTTTATGTCTGATCTATTGGGTCATTATTGAAGACCAAGTTCAAAGAACAAGTTTCTAAACCAGAACAAAGTTAACATTTCAAATGAGGATGAATTGAAATAAAAGTAGCGTTTTTATTTTTTCTAAAAATGGATTTTTCAAGTGGTTTTGATTTAACAAAGATTTCAAATCATTTGTCATACTTTTGCCCACATACACCCCTTCCTCTACCTTCTTATATGAATCCCACATTTAATTCAAGGGGATCATAATCCATATGTTTCTGATTCATTTGTGTAATGTTCTTTGGTACGAGCTAGCTAAAGTCCAAAGAGTCTTATGGGAATGTGTATAAGTTTTTAAAATTTTTTCTTCTGGCCAGAAAATCTTATTTTCTAGCTTCAAATGCCTCTAAAAATCAGAATAATTATAGGCATATTGAGGGTATTTAGGAGGGCAAGTGTGTTTGCATGCCCCACTATCTGATGTGAGATGTGCAACAAGTATCAGATGAACATCCCCCGATGGGTAAGAGTAAGCAAAGAAGGAACACAAAAAGAACCTGAATGGTATCAGGAGTTTGGACCTGCCATGTTTTTCCATTTCTAGGAACAACTAGTGAAGTCCTATAACCTATAAAGTCAGATTCAATTTATGATGCATGACTGGGGCCAGATGATTTTTAGTTGGCTTTGTACAATGTCTTTGAGCAAGGGAATTCTGGGATAACTTTCAGATTCATAAGTAGAAAAAAACTTCACTCATGAACACACTTAGCAGTTGCTTGGCACTATTCAGTGACCCGATTTTATTTTCTGGAAAGCAAGATAAAGTGTAAAGATGAATTGTTGACTACAGAATTTAGAAAGTCCTGCCAAGAATATAGACCATGGGCTTGTTAGGGATGAGTGAAGAACTGTTGGACAGTATGTACCAAAGTGTAAGAATAATTACCTTTGTCCCACTTACTGTAGCTGTGCTATGACCTGAGTCTTTATCACTTTGTTAAGGGCACCTGATGTCTCTTGGAAAAGAATGATCCATCAACCACCTTTTAAAGCCAAGTGCTTGGCAAGGCATGCACACTCATCAGAATATGATCATTTTACTGCTAAGTACTTGGAATCATCTTAGCTCATGTGTCATTTTCCTACTGGGCCAGAAGTGTGCTACACTATCATAATCCCACCATATTTTGCCATTTTGCCAAAGTGAGTTGCTGTTCAACCCTCTTAAAAAGTTTTCCATCTCCACCAGACAGCAGTAAGGTAACTTGTAAAGCAGGTTCAGCAATAAAATGTCCATCTCAATAAATGCCACTATCATCTATGTTGATTCCCAAAGAGTGGGGGAGGAAGAAATAACCCTAAGTCTTCCCTCTCTGTGCCTTCCAAATGCAATTTGTCAGTAAATTCTACTGACTCTTCCTCCTCAGCTGTGGTTGTCAGATCCACAACATTAGCATTGCCTGAAAGTTCATTAGAACTTCTGAATCTCAGGTTCAGTCCTATATATGCAGAGTTACAATTGGCTCCTTAAATTCTGACACTTTGCAATACATTAAGAAAAAAATGAATTTCTTTGCATTAAGAGTTGCATTTCCTCATCCCCCTTTCTACTTTGTTTTCTTTCTTTCTCTTTTCTTTTTGGTACTGGGAATTAAACCCAGGGAAACTCTACCACTGAGCTACATCCCCAGCCAATTTTTTTTTTTTAAAATTTTGAGATTGTGTTGTCTCATTGAGTTGGTGAGCATTTCACTAAATTACTGAGAGTGGCCTGGAATTTGAAATTCTCCTGTCTCAACTTCCAGAGTTGCTGGAATTACAGGCATGTGTTGCCATGCCCACCTTCTCACTACCATTTTTTTTCTGGTCTTTCCTCCAGCCATGTTGGCCTTTTTATCCATAGAGCCCACACCAACTTCCCTCTACCTGCTGTTCTTTGAAAGAACGTCTCATGGTTTTTCATCACTCGTGCTTCACTGCACATGAACCAGAAGAACTGTTCTTACTCTATCAGTCCATTTGTGCTACTTTAACAAAATATGAGACTATATAATTTATAAAAAACTGAAATACATTTCCTCACAGAACTGGAGGCTAAGAAGTTCAAGATCAAGGTGCCAGTATGTTTGGTATCTGGTGAGAGACCTGGTCTCTGCTTCCAAGATGGTACCTCATTACTATATTTGGAAGGGAGAGATATGGTATCCTCACATGGTAGAAGGGGTGGAAGGGCAAGTGGGGAGTGCCTAAGCTATTTCCCTTCAGTCCTTTCATAAGGCATTAATCTGTAATCATTGCCTCATATAATGCCCCACTTCTTAATACCACTGGAGGATTAAGTTTCATGATTTTTGGGGGACATTTGGACTTTAGCAGCTATCAAATTTAAATTCCACATCTAAGTCTCTTTCTATCTTTTCACCCTATTTTATTTTTATTGCTTTCAGAACCATCTGAAATGGTCTTTCTTATTTGTTAATGGATTTATTGAGGCTATCCAGAACATACCATCTGGGAAACATTCCCTAACCCATTTTAGCCATATCTGCAACATCTAGAATTTTGCCTGGAATGGAGGCACTTAATATTTTTGTTGAATAAATTAATGAATAAATACATCTCTATGATCTGAACAAAAACAAGTATCTTGTCATTGATCTTCCTTCCTCTTTCCCTTCTTTTTTCTTTGACAAATATTTGTTAAACATCTAACCTATGCCAGGTCAAGGGTAGCTGTGAAGGAGGGGCAACAGATCCACTCATTCTCCATGTGGAACATGCCCAGAAATAGAGGAAGGATGATGTTAATCAAAATCACAAACACACTTTGCCACGGAGCATATAAAAGTTTCCCTAACAGTTCCAGGCCACCATGAACTGGGGCCTGAAGTATGAATACATAAATAGATGCTGATCAGCAGAAGAGAGTGAATAAAAGGAACAAGTGAATGTTTTAGTCAGTTTTTCATCACTGTGACCAAAAGACCTGAAAAGAACAATTAGAGCAGGAAAAGTTTATTTTGGGCCCGAGTTTCAGAGGTCTCAGTCCATAGATGGCTGACTCCATTCTTTGGGGCTGGAGGTGAGGTAGAACATCATGGCAGTGGACTGTGGTGGAGGAAAGTGGCTCAGGATGTGGTACCAGGAAGTAGAGAAAGAGAGAGCCCTGCTCACCATGAACCAAATATAAACACTGTAGATATACCCCCAGCAACTTACCTCTAAACCCTCTTGTATTGTCTCACACATGAGCTTTTGAGGGACATCTTGTATCTATACCATAATGGTGGGTGAGAGCATTTTCTTTAGAAATAATAATATATTCAAAGGTAGCATGATTTGTTGAAAGAAAAGAAAGGCGGCAGTAAGGTGGGACAACCAGATAATGAATGGGATACCATATGAGTTGGGGTTGGCAAGGCAGGTAGGTAGACCAATGGTACCCATAAGGTAACTATGTCCTGGTTTGCTTGGGAGAGTTCTAGTTTACCCCCTGGGATCTACTGTAATTACTCATAGCACTCCTTTCATTCTCAAAAGTGTCCCGGTTTGGATGATAAACTATGTGGTCAGTCTTATAGGCCTTCTCATAGATATTTATCATCAGAGGCTTACCACAAAGACTTGTGGTTAAGAATGATGACTGTGGACCCATATTTTTAGATTCAAGTAAGTGGTTTACTATTATTTGCATTGTGCATCCATTGGCAAATGGTTGAACTCTGAGCCTTGGCTTCCTCATCAGTAAAACAGGGATTCAATAATGGTGATATTCAATTCATAGAATTTTAATTAGAATTCAATGCACACTGATCTTATAGCCTAGTGGTTGATACATAGTAAGTAAACATTAAGTGGTAGTTCTATTATTGTTATTGTTAATCTTTTAAAAATTCTTAATTTACATAATATTTGTACTTATTTATATTGTGTGTATATGCTGTACATAAATATATGTATATTTATATTGTACTTATATATATTGCACATATATATAGTATGATGATCTTGTCAGGGTAATTATCATTTTTAAATGTGTGACTAATAATCAGAGCCTGTGAAAGGTATCTGAAGAGGCTGACATAGAATCATGTTTTGCAAAAGTCACTTAGACTTTCATGTGGAATAATATTTGGGGCGAGGATTAAAAGAGGAAATGCTTATAGAATTCTCCGTAAAATGACAGTGCATCATAAGTGGTCAGTAAATAGGCAAAAATGAATGATCCACATGATCATCTCATCTAATACTAAAAATCCAAGTATTCATAAATAAGGTGGTTTTTAACAATTTCCTCCCAATTTCCATGTGGTAGTATTTGGGGACCTTGGAACAACTTGGAATTTGAGTTAACTGCCTGTAATGTATATTGAACTGACTACAATGCATATTGTCTTATAATCAGCAGAAATAGCCAAGATCAGAGAAGAGGGAACACCCAGTGCACTTTCAAGTACAGTCCTAGGTACCCCCTAAGTGGCTCACTTGGAGTCTTTGGATTGTACAGAGGATTTTCATTTGAATGTCTGAGTTGGTGTTCCATGCTTTCCAGGTCTGAAAAAAAAAAATCTCCACATCAAGAAAGGTGGGAAGGTTTCAACAAATTCCTCCCAGTGGGCCTTGACTTGAACATTCCAGGCCTGGAATATCTCTTTGACAGCTTGTGACACTCCTGTTACCCCAAGGGTGAGAGGAAGCGATGGAAGTGAGAAGGGTGAGTGTGGGACACACCTCACAGTCACTTGTCACTGTGAAATGCCCTTCTCCCAGGAGTGTGGAGAAGGATTACAGAAACCTGGCAGATAATTAACATTTCCCCCGGTGTGAACAGAAAGGATTTGTCACACAATGACTTGAGTACCCTGATTTTCTCACTAGATCTGGAGGAAAGGTAAGGATTTATGGGAGAATCCCAGTTAAGAACAGTTGAGGAAAGGGGACGCTGTGGTAAATCGTTAACCAGGACTCATCATGTTACCACGTCTGGATTTCCCAGTCTAAAGACTTAGAATCTCCTGAGGTGATTTGAGCAAACTAAGTTCTCTGACCTTTCCCAAGGCCTTTATAAGCCTTCGGGAATCCCTTATAATTAATTAGAGTCCGTGGAGGGAAATTTGGCTTTTTAAATTCTTTGGTGGATTGGCTTTTGGATAAAAGTGAGATTATCATATTGAATTAGATGTCCATAGTGAAAATTGCTGAGGACATTAGCTGACAGGACTTGAGAAAAGCACATAACCCCCTTTAGAGGTAATTTTTAAATCTCCAATTCATTAATAAAATCATTCTACTTATTTGTTAATGACAACACTTGAAGCTCAAAGTCCTTTTGTTTTTCAGGTCTCCAAGAAGAGACTTCCTTGAAGCCTCATTGATTGTCATGAAGGGAACTGTAAGAAGGTGGATCTTAAGAGTGGAGGTGAGGAGAGGAATAACTGGGACAGACATTACAGGTGGGAGAAAGGAGGTGAGGCGGGAATAGCTTTGCAGACTTTTGGTTACAACACATAGGGATGCTAGTAATGAAGATAATGATAATGTCAAGTTCAAGTTCTTACTATGCGCCACCATCTGACCTAGTTCCTAGGAAAAAGAAAGTTATATAATTCTTAATTTCATAAAAAAATTAAGATTAGATAATTTGAGTATCAGGCCAGACTGTGAAGAAACATCATTGGCAAGCTAAGCAGCTTATGATTCTGCCCTTTACGACAGGTAATTTTGTGAACTTCAGTGGAATGCAGTATATTCTGAGCCTGACTACTTTTCCCCTTGCTGTATCTTTCTCCTCTTGCTTCTTTCCAAGTTTCTCCTTAGAGCTCCCCCTCAACATGTCACTTGCATAGGAATCCTTGTCTGAGGTTCTGCTTCCAGGGAACTGACCTGAGACACCAACAGGACACATTTCTGTGCTTGCCTCAGGTCTTTGAAGAGGGTCAATGAGTTTCAATTACTTTCCAGGAATGGAAGTTGAAGAAAGGATGGGAAGAAAAAGAAGATAAGCTTACGCTACTTCACTGCTGTGCTGTGGGCCAGGTCTGCTTTTTCTCCCTGCAGTCCCAAGTGCCTGTCTGAATTCCACTGCATTTTCTTTGCTGAACAAATATCTATTGCTATGCTGCTTTTCAAAATTTTCTTGGGAAAGTTAAGGCCTTTCATTCACAGCCTTCATAACTCATGTTAACCCCGCCCTCCCAGAGTCTTGGGATATAGACAAGGACATAGCTCTGCTCTAACCTCACAGTATTCCCCTTAAATTAAAAAAAAAAAAAAAATCTCCCCAATCCCTCCCCATCAGACAATCTTAATAGGATGTGTGTGGTTATATTTGAGCTCAAACTGAAATCAGCCATGCAGATCCCAGAGACATTCAGATTTTCTTTCTTTTTGTTTCAAAATATGTTTCTATTACAGAGATTAATTGGATGGACTCGCTTATCTAGTTCTGCAAGTAATTGGGATTTTAGAAATGGTTGCATTTGGATTCTCTATGAATGACATGTTTTAATCAGAGAAGCTGCATGGGTTATTACAGAGAGCAGCAAATGATAAAAGCAAGACCTGCTGATTTCTTAAAAGCTCATGAAATAGGAACATATGTTTACAGTCATTCCAATCATTTGGAAGTCCTCCGATTTGGTTCCAGAATTTCTTCCCTACCTCCAGAAGAGGCATCGCTTAGAGAAAGTTCACTGAGGACAGGGTGTTTGTTTTGCATCTGACCTTTGGGAGCGTCAGTGAGGTTGTATGGTCCAGTGCCCAATTTCCCTATCAAAATAATTATTGAAAAGAATTTTTATTCTGCTTTAGTTTCCACTGTAGGGAGGGTGTCAGGAGCTGGAATCTGTTGGCTGAGCTTCCAACACAGGTACGTCTACCAAGACATGCTTGCAAGTTCAAAGGATCTGAAAAGACCTGCATCTTAAACCAGGTATTGGGTTGATTGTCAAGAAGGGTGTGTCTCATGGGAGAAATTCCTTAGATCTTACACAACAATGAGATTTATATATCAGCAAGGCTACTAGTAAAGGCTTCACTTTATTTTTGGGCCCCACCTAATTTTGTCCATCTGCCATTTGTGGTTACACCCTCAAGCAATTTTCCTAGTGCCCTATTCCCCGTGGTTCCACATTTTTTTTCTTTTGACAATAATTTTTTCATATTGAAACTTGATTTTGCTCTACCCAGCCCAAGGCTGGGTTTTCTACATACCTCAAATTTTATGCTAATTCCCATCTGAAGCAGTCATAGTCTGACATCACATAGCACTCCCTCTCTTGGATGCTGTCTTTTATTGCCTACCACTCCCCCACCCCTTCATTCCTTATTGCACGTCTTGCCAGGTGAGTCTTCAGGAAGCACAAAAGAGAACTGAACTAAAATGTGCAGTTGTTTCCCTTTGACAGGTAGACTGAAGGTTACTAGCTACTTTTCCAGAACAAATTTCTTAAGAGTTTGATTCTGCAATGATTTCCTAGATTTGATGTGGATGGTACAGTTGTCTTCTTAATTAATCTGGAGGAAATGCAATCACATCAGAGATTGGCAGGTAATTGATGAGATTTTGTGACAAGAGTCCAAGAATGATTTTAAAGCTTTTGGAAGGCAAATTACAGAGAGAAAAGCTTTGTAGTGAAAGACGCAGTTTTGCAAAAATAGAATCCTCCAAATATTTTGGTGACAAGTCTAAAAATAGAAGTAGGGTGTACATAGTAGACAGTAAAATCATTGCATGTGAGAACAAAATAATGTGACAAAACTTTCCTAGCAATGGCATAAGAGGAGAGCACTTGAGCATAATTTAAATAGAGATAAAAGAGGTTGTAGAATGATTGGTTTATTTAGAAGGTCTGGTTATATTTAAGAGATCATGTATGGCTCAGAACTCAGATCTTTTCATCAATCTCCCCCACGTAGACCTGTACCTGTTATTTTCATTGCTGTGTGTTGCCCTTGGGACTTGATGATAACTTCAGGAAAGTGAGGCCCCTATTCTTGTTTTTGCCAGCCATGGAAATGCCAGCCTCATTCAGTTCCTTCTTCACACCCATCCATGGGATGAGTTACTTGTGCATTGTAGTGTTGCTTGATTTCTGATGATTTCTTTTGACCTTGAGGTTCTGTTTGTCATTGAAATGGGTCTCTCCTGTACAGATGTTGAAAAGCTGGTGAGTTCATCCTTAGACGATGAAGTCATCCTTGACCACTCTGATGGATGACTTTGTGAGTTCATGCTGAGCACTAAATCCAACTCAAATGAATTGTGACATATCATCTAAGAATATGATTGTGGAATTACATGACCAAAGATAACTCCCAAAATACTGAACACATTTTATTGAGGGGTTATTAGAGAACTGAGCCAAGGAAACATTTGGAATCTTTAGAGGGAGGGAGAGGGAGGGAGAGGGAGAAGGAGAGGGACAAGGAGAAGGAGAGGGAGAGAGGGAGGGAGAGGGAGAGGGAGAGAGAGAAAGAGAGGGAGAGAGGGAGGGAGAGGGAGGGAGAGGGAGAAGGAAAGGGAGAGGGAGAGGGAGAGGGAGAAGAGAAGGAGAGGGAGAGGGAGAAGGAGGGAAAGGGAGAAAGAGAGGGAGAAAGGGTGAAAGAGAGGGAG
>JAJEJO010000300.1:230765-290874 GCA_020662805.1 Glaucomys volans
AGAGAGGGAGAGAGAGAGGGAGAGGAAGAGGGAGAGGAAGAAAGAGAGGGAGAGGGAGAGGGAGAAGAAGAGGGAGAGGCAGAAGAGAAGGAGAGGGAGAGGGAGAAGGAGGGAAAGGGAGAAAGAGAGGGAGAAAGGATGAAAGAGAGGGAGAGAGAGAGAGAGGGAGAGAGAGGGAGAGGGAGAAGGAGAGGGAGAGAGATCATTTAGATATGTAAGTAGAATGGGGAAGACCCTGAAAGTGGAAAGTAAAGCCAAGATGAATTTCCAGGGAGCTGAACTTTGGAATAACTCAAAACAGTAAAGGTAGAATTCTTATTTTTCTGTATATTCCCACCTTTCTTCACCTAAAGATAAAAATACATAAAATATTCCATTTTACATCCTAAAACCATTTCCTTTGCAAGGGATATTTAGGTATCTTTTTTCTTGTTTGATACTGAGGGACACTTTACCATTGAGACACACCCTCAACCCGTTTTATTTTTTGAGACAGGATCTCACTGAGTTGTTTAGAGACTCACTAAGTTCCCCAAACTAGCCTCTAACTTGCAATCCTTCTGCTTCAGCCTCCATAGTCATTAGCATTACTGGTGTGTGCCACCACACCTGGCTGTAAGGATTATTTAAAGAATTAGTTCTTATAACAGTTTCCAAGTAGAGAATAATTTTGTTGTGTTTTTCTATCATTGCCTTGAGAGATTTGTAGTTGGTTTTCTTTTACCTTTAAAAAATGAGAAATGACATCTTTATGTACTTATTATGTTTTAGGAAGATCATTAAATTCAGTAATAAACCATCTTTACCTGGCATCTTTAGATGCTCAATGAAAAATGTAAATACTGCCAGTAAGCTTCTTTCATACCTTGTTTTCTGGGGAAAGAAAAACTAAAATATATGACATCTTGTTTAATAGTACTGCTATTTTTGACTTAGAATGTTAGTTTTGTTTTTCCCTAGTAGACTAGCCTGACAAGTTTATACCTATTATAATTGATGATGAACACTTAAAGCAAAGGCGCTAAGTGAATAAGGTGAGGCTGATGGGTAATTAATTTTAGAGAAGATGCTGCTCTTGCTGCTAAGATGCATATTGTGTCTGAAGATCTGAAAGTGTTAATGGCTTTGTCAAGCTAAGTTAGATTGCCTTGTATTTTGTTTTTGTTTTTATTTTTATTTTTGCCATGCTGAGGTTGAACTCAGGGCCTTGTACATGCTGGGCAAGCACTCCATCTGACCAATATCCTAGCCCCAGATCTTCATGTTCTTAAAGACAAAACAACCATAATAGAAATCTGATATAGCCTAACTTTGTTATGGGTCCTTTGTCTGCTTTGGATCTAAAGAACATTTTAGGGGAAATAATATTTGGAGATAGCATTGAAGTGCACGATGACTTTATTGGATAAGTGAGGGGCAAAAGGCAAAAAAAAAATTCTTCGAAAATCTGGCATTTATGGAGCAAGTCAGTTTTATGGTGCTTTCATTGGGCAAAGAATTTGCTTATTTGCTAATGAAATCTGAATGATGCATCATGGATTATTTTAACTGCAGATCAGAATAAAAATAACAGCAGCAACAATAGCAGGGATGGTAAGAGGGTAACCATGAACTTACTGCACAATCTGGATTTTTTTGAAAGGGAAAGCAAATGCTATTAATGAATAAGGACAGGGCAGCCAGTTTAAACCAGAACATTTGATGTCCTTAGGTAACAGTAATAGAATGGTAGTGGTCTAGATGCAAAATTTCATAATCCAAGTGGCCCAGACCAGTCAGAGGACTAGTTTCTCTCCCTCTCTTTCTTTCTCTCACAAGCATACACACACTCCAACTTCCAAAAACATATTTGATTATTCACAGTTGCCAAAATATAGAATCAGCCTGTGTCCATCAACAGATGAATGTGGTGTATAGAAAAATATTCCATTCTTTATATGTATGTCTATCTATCTATCTATACATATGCGTGTGAGTGTTTATGTGCACACATACAGTGAAATATTATTTAACTTCTACAAAGAAAGAGAATTGTCATTTGCCACATTAGATGAACTGGGAGGACATTATGTTAAGTGATAAAAGCTAGACTCAGAAAGAAAAAATATTGTGAAATCTCACTTGTATGTGTGCTATGGTTTAGATTTGAGGGTTCCCCCGAAAGCTCACATGTGAGACAATGCAAGAACATTCAAAGGTGAAATGAGTGGGTTATGAGAGCCTTAACCCAGTAGGTTATGACTGAAAGAGGTGGGCATTAGGGGGCGTGCCTTTGGGGTTTATATCTTGCAACTGGAGAGTGACGTCTTTCTCTGCTTTCTGCTTATCACGTGAGCTACTTCCCTCTGCCACACTCCTGGGCACTGATGTTCTGCCTCACCTGGAGCCCCAAGGAATGGAGGTGGCTATCTAATGGACTGAGACCTCTGAAACCCTGAGCACCCAAATAAACTTTTCCTCCTCTAAAATTGTTCTCGTCAGGTTTTTTAGTCAGAGCAGTGAAAAAAACTGACTAAAACCATGTGGAATCTAAAAAAGGCCAACTCATGGAAACAGAGTTGAAAGAGTTTTCCAGGGGCTGGGACATTGGAGAAATGATGAGATGATAATTAAAGAGTCCCAAGTTTTATTTACACAGGATGAATAATTCTAGTGATACATGGCCCAGCATGGTAACTATAGTTAATAAGATTGAATTGAATATGTGAAAAACACTAAGAGTAGATCTTATTTTCACTATAAAAATAATAAAGGTAACTATGCAAGGTGAGAGATATTTTAATTAGCTTGACAGTGGTAATCATTTTACAATATGTACATATATCATAATATTACATTATACACACACACACACACACACACACACATATATATATATACATATTCTTTGTCAAGTAGACCTCAAAAAAGCTGCGGAGGGGGGAGAAATTTGGAAATAATCAAGTTCTTTACTTGCATTTCTTGAATACCACAAAGAGCCTAAGAACATACCACGAAAACGTAACTTCAAATTTCCTTTTACCTTTCAACAGTTTCAACACATTTCTTCACATACCAGACCAGCGCCCTTCTCCTCAGGGCCTTTTATTTAACATTCCCAAACCTGTCTCAACCTGCACCTTTTTTTTTTCCTTTGCTTGTTTATGTTGATTCCAAATCACGTCGAGCCATATCTTGTTTGGTGGAGCCAGACCATTCTGGAAAGATAAGGGTAGAGGAAAAAACTCTGCAGGCAGTGTGATCCTTTTTAGCAGGCAGAGAGGGGGCCAAGCTGTTAATACTCGTCTATCAATAATCTTTTCCTGTCCCAATAACTTATATCAACAGAGAATTTCTCAATACAATGATAAAAGTTTATAAATCTCCCCCAAATGTTAGGATGACTTGATATAGATGCTCTTGACATTCACATTTTTCAGGGAAGAAGACTGAGGCTTGCCAAGGATAGGTAAGTTGCTCAGGTAGCGGAGCCAGGACCTACACCTAGCAGTCCAATGGAATAGTTGTTGCTCAGGACACTATGCGTACAACAAATTTCAAGTTGTTGTCACTGTGATCATTGAAGAGGAGTAAAACCCCTCACTTTAAATGGCTAGTGATATTTATAATATAACCTAATAAAACACGTCCAGCTTTAAGTACATTTTGCTAACTCTAGCAAATGTTCTTTCCCTCTTTGAGAATCGCTGGTGTGAATGGGTGTCTAAAGATCTTTCTGATGAATGAATCCAATATGAAAATAAATGCATATGAACACAGGTTATTTGGAATACACACAAAAGTGGGAAGAGAACACGCAGAGAAAACTGGCTATTTTTCTTCCATTTAGAAGGGGCTGTCATTGGCTGAGTTTATCTGCTGTTGCTAGAAGACGCCAACCGTGTTTCATATTCAGACTATGTTTTACGATGGCCTGAAGTTTGTCAGATGAGCTGTCTCTTGTAAATCAATAATAATTTCCTTTATATTAATGAGGGACTAAAACTGTTTCTAATAAATCTCCAAATGCTCAGCATATTTCATGAATCAATCATTTAATGAGAAATAGATTTCTTCTCCATCCTTAAGAAAGAACTAAGGGTGGAGGGAGGAAGAAAAAGTAGCCAAATAGTTTGGAATAACAGAGAAATGTGAACACAGTGAATGAGAATATACGTGTTCCAGGTTTTGTTTTGTGATCTGGGCTGTTGGGAGGCGTGTACTGTGGTTCAGGGTATCACAACTTACATCCGGGAAGATGCCACTGTGCCCTCTGTACAGTTCCCATAGAAAAGTCCACTAGTTACTTAGTGGCTGTTTGGAGTTTTCTGTATCAAATAAGTGACAGGAGTATGTTGAAAATCACAGATTTCTAGTCTGAACCGTCGTCTCTGCACGCTGGCCAAACTCTGCAATGATTGGGTAACTGGAGCATGTCTTGGAATGTGGATGGATGGATTCTGCTTTCTGTCTTGTCTTTTTTTCAGTATTCAGACTGCATCATGGGAAAAGAAAAATGTAGGCTAATTCATACATTAATTTGATACTGTTATAAGTTTATTTTTCCTGAGAACTTTCTTAGGAAGTTGGAAGAAGAAATCCATCAGGGATGGGAGAAGTTGGGGATATTTTTGTTCCCTGAGTGTATCTGAGTGATTCTAAAGCTATGCCAACATTTTTTAGGAGTAATCTAGTGGTTAATAAGTTGCTACAGTTGCTATTTGTCAGGCAAAGAAAAGTAGTGATTATTTGTAGAATCTCTGCCCACACCTCCAATCCCAATCCCAGGCTTATTTGGGGGAAGGAATGATAATAGCAGAAAATATTGTGGTGGAACAATAGTGTATTCAGCTCTGGGTTTCCTGGCTCTAAGGCAGATTTCTCTTTAGCAAACTGCAGTGGATGTAAGAATTGCATCAATTAATAAAATAAAAAATCTGGGCATTCTAATGCATGAATAATATTGTTTATGATCTTTTCTCAACAATAAAAAATATGGGTATAGTCTTATATTGGTAATTTTTAAAAAACAGGAAGAAGGGCTTAATTTGAATGATCTGATTCTGTATAAAATCAGCTAAGAGTCTGTGGCAAGAATCTGCCCATATTTCTGTTCTTATTTCATCCTTGGGACACAGCTAGACTCTATTTCCCTTGGGGCTGAATATGGTTGTGTGCCTGAACTCTGTCCAGTGGAATGTGAACAATAAGGAGAGGTGCTACCTTCAGATCTGACTCATAGAACCCTCTCATATGCATTTCTTTTTGCTTCTCTCATGTGCTGGCTGAACACTGTGGGCTCCTAGAATCTAGAAGAGAATGGAGTCACAATTAGGAGGTACTTCTGTCCCTGAATGAGCACATTGAAGACTACCCCATCAGAAAAAAAAAAAAAATCCATTATTTGCTAGTGATGTGAATGAGCATGAAAACATTATATTAAGGCACTGAGATTTAGGGATTGCTTTTGAAAGCTACTGGCCTTGCTTTCTTTATGAGCACTGGATTGCTTTATGAATGCCTATGGTGATGGCTTTGTATGACAACTATGATGCTGTTCTCTGTTAGGTTTTCTAGATTCTGGTCCTGGCCTCTGCCTGCCACTCTCTGCGTGATTCTAGACAGATAATTAGCCTTTCTCTCTGGTCTCAGTTATTCACCAGGAATAATTGAAACCAAAGCTTTTAAGACAAATCAGGGTTAGACAGAAAAGATGACAGACTTAAGTCAAAGGAACTTTTCATAAGAATATAGGTGGCTCACAGTATCAGAGATGCTGTTAGAGAATCAGACTTGAAAAGGGCAAGATTCAGGGAAGATCCAGGGAAGATCCAGGGATCCAGGCATCAGAAAGTTGTTAAAAATTTTGTCACGAGTATCAAGTTTCAGTCAGACTGGAGAAATCATTTGTAATGATCTATGGTACTGCATGATGACCCCAATTTACAATAATGTGTTTTATATTTTCAAATTGCTAAAATAATACCAAAAAATAAGTTAGTGAAGTGATGGACATGTCAATTAGCATTTCTATGATATAAACAGATCCACACATCACTTCATATAAATATATACAATTGTTGTTTGTTGATTAAAATAAATTATTTTTAAAAAGTCTAGTAATGGGCTGCCTCAGAGATTTGACATAAGTTTTTTCCATACTTGTCTATGGAATAGATTTTGTTGTGGGAAAACCAACAAACCAATCCACCAACAAAACTTCCCTAAAACTTTGTGGCTTATGATAATAACACTTGCATAGCCCATGATTTTGTAGGTTGGCAACTGAGGCCAAGCTTGGCTGAACTTTTCTGCAGATCAGGCCAGGCAGGGCTCACTCTTGCATCCACCATCAGCTGCCATGTCATTTGGGGGATTGGTCCATCTAAGCTGGCCCAAACTGAATGACTTGTTTCTGCTCCATGTGTTCTCATCAGGTGAACAAGAGTTTGTTCACATGGCAATTAGGCAAGCAACAAAAGAGGTATACATGGGTGCAATGCCTCCTGAGGCCCAAGCTCAGAACTTTCACCAGGTTACTTCTGCCACATTCTATTGTTCAAACCAACTCCCAAGTTCTGCCTGGATTCAAGGGACCAGGAAAAAGAATCTAACTTTTGTGATAAGAAAGCCATATTGCAAAGTGGTGTGGACATGGAGGGTGGTGGAGGTAGGAAAGAACTGTGGCCATTTTTGCAATTCACCAGACTTTTCCTTGCATGGCATATTTACTCTTTGGTAGGGAAAGTCTGGTCAATTTTATACTATTCCTAAGAGTGAACATAATGTGTGAGAAGTTAGTTCTCCAAAGGAGATCAGAATGAAGGGAAGATGGTCTGAGTCAGACAGACTTAGTTTTGATACCTCCAGTTTTAGTTAACTATGTGACCTCAACACAAAATAGAAACTCTCTCAGGCTACTTGCTTAGCTCCAAAGTGATTTCGGTAATACTTACAAAGTTATTATAAGAAGTAGAGATTATGAAAGTAAGAATAGGCATCCAGTGACTCCTCTGGTTTTCACCTTGAATTGACAATAGAATTAAACAGAGATATTTTAATTTTTGACAGCTTTTACCTCTAGTTCTTCAATATCTAATGTGGGAGCACTTTTTATCCTAAAGCTCAGTCTGCTTTTGCTCTCCCTGTAGCATTCATTAGAAGCGTTAGTCACAAAGGAGATCTGTCTTCACTATTCTCAGAAACCAAGGCTGATCAGTGGCTGCTTTCTATTGGCGAGTACTGAGGTGGTCACACAGTACTCATCAGTTTCATTCTTCCTTATTGGTTGAATAAAGCAGGGGTGTTGCTCTGATTAGCTGTTCCTCAATACAGTTCTTTTCTGGAAAACACAGTGTCTTTTTGGTGCCTGAGGTGCATTAGTCTTCAGAGGTGTATGACAAATGTGTGTAGAATGAATAGGTGAATGAATGATTTGTACAATCTTCATTTCCTGGTGATGCCTTTAAAAGTAAGAAATGACTTAATTAAATGCAGATGATGACCTAGCTCTGAAAGCTGCTGGAGGAGATATTTTAGGGACAGAATTGCAGTTGTAAATTGTAACAAAACTGAATGTTTACTTTTCTTCTTTTCCTTGAACTTGTTTATCTTTTAAATCTGAACGAGTTCTTGAAATAAATGATACTTGGGTTTTGTCTCTTGAGTTTAAAACTGGATTTCATCAATTTGCCCCGAAAACTAGCTATTTTGAGTTTCTTGGGTCATGTGCAGAGAGTGTACTTCCTAGTTTTTAAAACTAAGATGTGGTGAACAGGTCTCTGGTAGCTTTGCCCACTTTAGAATCTCAATCTGCAAGTAGACTGTAGGTCGGGATTAACTGGTGTGACTAAAACGCTACACTTCACCACTTTCCCTGCTACTTTATCCCTGATGCCTCCCTCTACACCCTCATGCTTCTTGGGCTTTAAAAGTGCTTTCATGACCTCTTTCTGCCTTGTTTTTTCAGACTAGAGAACCCTGGTTTTAGCTAGTTTGTGTAGTGTCCTTGGCCTCCACTTAGAATTTGGGAAATGGCAGGCTCTAGAAGAAGCAGGGACTGATCAAAGCCCCTTCTGAGGTCAAAGCAACTCAAATGACATCAAGACATTGGCTTCTGTTTGTTAAGTAAATCTCACTTGCAAGACCTGATTGAAGGATATATTAGTTGATATTCATGGGAAAGTTCCAGATTATTTATAACTGTGAAGGGGCACCAAAGCAGGGAGGCAGTATAAATGGTGGGTGCCAGTGTGATTGAGACCTTTTGTGTCATTATCTGCTGTTCTGTCATCCATCCTGGTTAGCATTTATCTCTGACCTTTTCTATTAGGTGAAGAATTGTGGTCAGTATTTTTTTAAAATAATCTGGGATAGACTTGGAATACCTTCATAATTGTACTTTCACTTCTCTCATGGTCTTGGCTAATAATGAGTGAGAGACATGATGGATAAAATGAATCCTCACTTTAACAAGTGGTCAAATCTGAAAAGGAAGAGAGATGACCCATTTTTCTTTCCCTAATTCCTTCCAGATGCATCAACATCTCTCTCTCAAGGATAGCATTGCATGGTGTTTTCAGGCAGGAGTGGCTACAGTACCATAACTTCCTCTGGATGCACTGGTAGAAGAAAGCTCCAAACTTGCCAGACATTTGATCAACCAGCTGAGTGGTGATCCCATTGGACAGTCAGCAGGATGTGTCCAAGGTAGGTTTCAAAGAAGGAGGTTAGTTGAAGCGTTTCCATTAATGGTTTGATTTTTTTCCCTTTCTCTCACCTAGTTCATGGAATTTAAGTAAAGATTTTGGAAGTGCATTCTGGCAAATTGAACTATATTTTTGGAAATAAATTTTAAAAATTCAGTTGCAGTTTTTTCAAAATCAGTTGGGAATTGTTGAAAGATCTTTCAAAGTGTTCACTGAATGGCACATCAGGAAAACTTCAGCAGTTACAGTCTTTCAGGATCTGGAATTATTGACAGCAAAGCTTGCAGACAAGAAGATACTCAAATTTATTTCTACTCATTATGCATGCAAAATAATGATAGCTTAAGTGATATGTAAGATTTCTGTTTGAAACTCCATAACTATGCTTTGGAAAAACTCAACTTGTGAGAAGAATCTCTTGATAGATTTTTAACTGGATGAAGTTGTAGTCCAAATTCTAAAATAAAATGAAACTAGGCAGATCCATGATTATATAGCAACTAAATTTTGCAAAGCATTAAAAAATATCATAAATAAAATAAAATATTTTGGGGAAAGATTGCTTGTAAAAATGTTTGCTTGAAAAAAGTACTACGAAGAGAGGCAAAATATCAGTAACTATGAAAATATTTAGGTTGACATATTTATATATTTCAATAAAAAGGGAACATTGATATTGCCTTTGCTATCAACTGAGATTTGTCCACACCCCAATTCATATGTAGAAGCCCTAAATCATGATGTGACTATTTGGAGATTTGATATTTGAAGGTAATAAAGGTTAAATGAGGTCATGAGGATGAAGCCCTGATCCAATAGGATTAGTGTCCTTATAAGAAGAGATACCAAGGAATTTGTTCTTGCTTTTTCTCTGCCCCCATATGAGGACACAAGAAGGTGGCTGTCTATAAGACAGGGAGCAAACCCTCAGCAAAAACTGAATCAGCTGCAACTTGATCTTGTACTCCCTAACCTTGAGAGCTATGAGAAATTTTTGACTTTTAAATTACCTAGTCTGTGTTATTTTGTTATAGCAACCCAAGAGACTAGTACAGCCTTCATTCAGCAGAATTTACTATAAGTTTGGCAGGTATTATAGCAAATATAAAAAAAAACTAGAAATTTTCACAAACTTTAATCATATAATTTTGAAAAAGATCTCAGGTGTTTTACAGAAACAATAAAAACAAGAATATAAAGCTGAAAATATTATTTAGAAAAGTACCAGTTGTATGGTATGTAAGATCAATTTGGCCAAGAAACTGATTGAAGTATATATATTAATACACACCAAGGAAAATTGTTTTGCTTATGTTACATCTTTGCTGTTCAGATAAATGTATGTTAAAATTAATATATATATGGATATATGTATTTTTCAAAAATAGTTTTGACCAGAATTACTTTATAGTGCTACCAATCAAAATTAATGTTGATAATTTGAAAATTTTCAAAATGAGTATTTTATTTTACTTGTTTCTAACCTTTTCTTGCTGTCAGAATTGTCCTAGGTCAGTCTATAAATTGTGTGGTCACCTGTTGCAACGATGAAATATTTAACCTGGGTAAGGCCTTTTCATTGACATTTGTAGCTGTTGTCCCTTAATTAATTTGAATTGGGTTGATAGATCTAAAGTGAGTTCCTCTTATGCTCAAAGCAATAGCAGTGCTATATGATACTCGAATTCTGGACACCCAGAAAGATTCCAATTTTCAGCATCCTTTGAAGCTGTGGTTAACATGTAAATGAATGCTAGCTAATATAATGTAGGCAGGAGCAATGTATTTTTACATCTGGTACTGGTCTCTGAGTTGTCTTGTATGACCCTCCAATATTCTCTCTTTCCTTTCTTACTGGATGGAAAAGACTGAGGACTTGGAAGACCCTGAAAGATGGCAGAGAAAATTGAGTGTTCTGAGGTCTTTGAATGACTGGAGGCAGTCACCCCTATGGACTTGCCCTGAAATATGAAGTGAAAAGTAGAAAACCATGTTTAGTGTTAAGCCAACTGTGATGGGGGGTTGTTTGCTACAACAGTGAGGATTAGTGCCCTCCCAGGAAAGTTGATCTCTAACTCTTTCTCTGCCTGATTGGCTCTCCTGTTCAACTCTAGATGACTTAATAACCCTTTGGTCTAGAAGATTTCCAAGGAGTAAATAATGAGCTTACCATTATAAAAATATTTGTATCTGTATGGTGTATGGATATATAGATATACATTTGACCTTTGAGTCTATTTGGATTATGTCCTTAGATTATGTTCAACAACAAATCATATTAAAGTAACTACCATATATTGATAGGTACAGCATGTATCGATGTGAAAAACACCATGCTAAGTACATACATAAGCATTCTCATAGCAACCCTTTGAGGTAGATATGTTATAGCTGTAGATGTCCCCATCTATAGATGGGGACATTGAAGCTTAAGCAATCTAGATAACTTGCTAATAGTCACATATGTAAAAATGGTAGAGCAAGAATTTGCATGCAGGTGTATTTGACTCCAAAACCTGGGTCCTTTATTGCTATATTAACCATAATAGAGACATTTATTTTCAGTCCCAAGAACTCTTACATCTCATCATGATTCATAACTGGGGATAGTATGATGATGATGATTGACATCTTTCTTTTTTTCTTTCAACCATTCTTTCTGTAGTGGGGGTTGAACTTGGAGCCTTGCACATGCTCCTTCTGAGCTACATTCCAGGTCCTGATGACTGACATTTTTAACACACTTACTACTTGTCAGAAATTGAGCTCTGGGCTTTACATGGAATAGTTGAGGTCTTCACAACTAGCCCATGTCACAGATTTTCTGTGATTTGTATACCAAGTGCTTCTAGTAGCTACAATAAGCATTCAGGAAATAGAAACCAGTGTCTAGCTTGTAGCAGAGAAAATTTCAGTTAAGAGAGACTAAGTCACTGATCATAGAACCTTGTGGGAACTTTCTTTCAAAGAAAGTACCCTGAGAATCTGAGGCCTGTCTGCTTTGGTTTGCATGGACTGCAACCCTTTTCCTCAAAGGAAAAAGAAATGGAGCGAAGTGGAGAGAGTGGTGTCCATAGCTTGTGACCTTCTAAGCTAAAGCCACCTCCAGGTTAAAGAGGGGTGAAGAACTTTATATTTCCTAAGCTCAGTGTTACCATTATATTAAGAAAAGTTTTGTTCTCCATCAACATGTAAACACATGTCTCTTTGCATTAACTTTGTGATTTCAGGTAATCAGCAATTCTGCTGAAATGGAGGTAGCATAGTGTGGAGGCTGGTCACAGTCAATCTCACACTAACTTTGAGTCAGGAGAGAAAAGGGAGCAGGCACAAGGGTTGAGAGATTGCAGCTACATTATCTGGCTCAGAAAAGTGGCAAAAAAACAAAACCCGAGACAGAAGGCAGGAGGAGACACTAGGGCAGCTCCAGCTTTCACCAAGCCGGCTCTGTTCCACTTCCTTTTGATTGTCCAGGAAAGCTAAGAAAAGTAAAAACAGGGCTGTGAGTCCATGGAAGCAACCCCGTGGAAACGTTACGTTAAACAATTGGCCTGTGGGTCAATTGTGAAGGGCGTTAATGTGCGAGACCCCGATAAAGAGATTTGCACGAATGGCCACAAAGCGTTGCGTATTTTAAACAGGGGTTCAAGTTTGTTCTGCTCAACAGTATAAATATAACTAAGGTGGGGTGGAGAAGGAGTCTTGGAAATCAGCCGATTTTAAGGAAGCCAACACAAACACTCCAACAAATGCCGAATCTCATACAGGCTTTTGTGCTGCTTATTGGTTGTTGGCATGCACTTGTGAAAACAGAGGGGGCCTGCTACGTTGTGGGGGAGATCTTCTATGTCCTGGTGGGAATAACATGCACTGTTTATCAGAAAACAACCTTTTTGTCATGTATGTTGCATTTTCTGAAGGTGATGGTCTTGTTTATGTTGTTTCATGTTGGTGGTTAAAGCTTGGAAAAGTGAACACTTTCAGGAAGACCTTAATTTCTTTCCCAGTGGTTATTTCATCATGGATGGGTCAGAAGGGCCAAAATCCCCAACCTTGAAGGCTTTTTAAATTTGGTATTTAATATAAAGGAGTATGTTTTAGCCTCTTTAGCTAATTTATTCTATATGAAAAGGTATTTTATAATAGACTAAGCAGACCATATACAATTAACTAAAGCTGGATCTGGTGCCTAAAAATATTTGGCAAAATTCCCTGGAAAGCCACATTTAAACATTTTTAATATATATTATGAGGCAGAAAAGAGTAATTATCTTCTATTGAAGTTCCCAAGTGAGAGAAATATATTTGTACAGGCCTTTCAAAGAAAACCCTCTGTATTGCTAAATTGTTGTGTTTGGGATGATATCCTCTCTGCTGTGGCTTGTGGCTTTTGCTTCTCTTAGAAAAAGCAGACATTATTCTGTGCTTCCATGAGGCTGCTACCTTGAGCAAGGTGTTTTTGCCAAAGGGCCTTGGAAATCTTCAGAACAAATACTTTTGGATCCTATAAGTGCCATGCCATAAATTATATGGAGCAAAAAGTACTGGGAGTGACTGTCTCTCTATTTCTAACGTGGGCTCTTGATTTAGAAGATATTGTTCCTCCCCTCCCCCTGCTTCTTTCTTTGGAGAAGGTCATTGTTCATGCAAAATATTCACATCGGTCCAAAGCATTGCATTTCTGAGGTCAGCCTCTATTTTTTTTCTTTTCTCTTTATTTGTTTTTTTGTGTGTGCTAAACAGTATTAATTTTAATTCTAATGAGATATCAATTCAAATAAAATAAAGTTTACATTTTAAGTGCAATATTTGATGAACACTGACATATGTATAGATTCAGGAAGTCATAACCACAATCAAGGGAGTCAACATAATCATCATATAAAAAGTTTCCTGATGTGTTTTGCATTGTTTGGGTTTGGTATAATAATAGCTCATTCTTTCTTGTTTTCCTTTGCTGGATAATATTTTTGTTTATTTGTTTTTTGTTTGTTTTTTCATTATTCCCATGTCTTCTCACTTATTTTTTTATTTAATTTATTTAATTTTGATTCATAGAACACAAATGGAGTACAGCTATTGTTTCTCTGGTTGTACACAAAGTAGAGTCACACCGTCTGTGAATTCATACATGTACACAGGGCAATGATGCCTGTCACACATTCTGTTATTATTACTCCCCCACCCCGACCCCACCCCTCCATTCCCTCTATGCTATCCATCCTTCTTCCATTCTTGCCACCCTTCCACCCCGCATTATGCATCATCATTCACTTATCAGAGAGACCATTTGGCCTTTGGATTTTTGGAATTGGCTAATCTCACTTAGTATAATAGTCTCCAACATCATCCATTTACCTGCAAATGCCATAATTTTATTCTTCTTTATGGCTAGTATTCCTTGTGTATATATACCACAGTTTCTTTATCATTCATCTATTTAAGGGCATCTAGGTTGGTTCCACAATCTAGCTATTGTGAATTGGGCAGCTATGAACATTGATGTGGCTGCATCACTGTAGTAATCTGATTTTAAGTCCTTTGGGTATAGGCCAAGGAGTGGGATAGCAGGTTCAAATGGTGGATCCATTCCAAGTTTTCTAAGGAATCTCCACACTGCTTTCCAGAGTGGCTGTACCAACTTGCAATCCCCACCAGCAATGTATGAGTGTACCCTTTTCCCCACATCCTCAACAACACCTGTTGTTGCCTGTGTTCTTAATAAAAGACATTCTAATTGGGGTAAGATGAAATCTTAAGGTGGTTTTGATTTGCATTTCTCTTATAACTAGGGATGTTGAACATTTTTTCATAAATCTGTTGATTGCTTGTAGATCTTCCTCTGTAAAGTGTCTGTTCATTTCTTTGGTCCATTTATTGATTGGGTTATTAGTGTTCTTGATGTAAATATTTTTGAGTACTCTGTAGATTCTGGAGATTAGTGCTTTCTCTGAAGTGTGTGTGGCAAAGATTTTTCTCCCACTCTGAAGGCTCTCTCTTACATTGCCGATTATTTCCTTTGCTGAGAAAAAGTTTTTTAGTTTGACTCTATCCCAAACATTGATTCCTGCTTTTATTTCTTGCGCTTTGGGAGTCATGTTAAGGAAATCTGGTCCTAGGCCAACGTGATGAAGATTTGGACCTATTTTCTCTTCTATTATGTGCTGGGTCTCTGGTCTAATTCCTAGGTCTTGATCCATTTTGAGTTGAGTTTTGTACAGGGTGAGAGATATGGGTTTAGTTTCATTTTGCTGCATATGGATTTCCAATTTTCCCAGCACCATTTTTTGAAGATGCTATCTTTTCTCCATTGTATGTTTTTGGCTCCTTTGTCAAGTATGAGATACCTGTATTTATGTGGGTTTGCCTCTGTGTCCTCTATTCTGTACCATTGATCTACCAGTCTATTTTGGTGCCAATACCATGCTGTTTTTGTAAGTATTGCTCTGTAGTATATTTGAAGGTCTGGTATTGTGATACCCCCTGCTTCGCTCTTCTTTCAGCCTCTATTTTAACATGGCTAGCCTTGAATGCAGATCCATGGATAAGACCTTGGGTATAAGTAGATTATTTGGGAGCAGATTCCAGGAAACACATTGATGGAATAGGCAAAGTGAGAGTGGAAAGGGAAGGTGGCTAATAAAGGGTCATGAAGAAGCAGATTACTTCCATGGTGCTCAATCTTGTGGGGGCCTTCTGGGTCAACAACTATGGAAAACACAACTGAAAATTGTCTCTTATGGGATAAGGCAGCTCCAGTTATTTATTAGCTCACATGGGTCCCTTTTGTGTTGAAGGTTGCCCCTGAGTTGTGCACATTCCCTCTGAGGTTTTCTAACCTGCCTTAGGTTGGTAGGGTATTTCTTTCACAGCCAGAGAATGGCTTCAGGCAAAGAATGACAAGGAGGACTGGCTGTATCTGAATGGAAACTCTTTACAGTCTCTCTCTTGGATAGGTCAAGAGGATTTTGGTGGTAACGGGGAGTATCTGCAACAGTTATCGTTCCTGCCAGTTAAGGCAGTTTAACTACATTTTAAAAAATCCTTAAGTACTACAAAAAGTCATTGTTATTCCATTTATCATTACTGAGTGCTGACCCTGTGTCAAATGCATGAACTTATTTAATTCTTAGAGCAACCCTGTGTTGTAGGTATTATTATCTTCGCTTTACCCATAAGGAAAGACTCAGAGGTTATAATTCCTAAATGACAGAGTGAGGATTTAAACTCAGGTCTGTCTGAATCCAAGATCCAAGGCTTTACCATTGAAATTCTACATTGCTGTCACCAAATTGGTCAAGATTTATGTTCCAGCTTGACCTAAGAGCTTTTGCATGGAAAGAATGATTGAGGTGGTAGCTGGTCTCCAAGGTGGTCTCCTGGCTACAGAGACTCTTAGCTACAGAGACTCAGCCCTCTCTCACACTAAAACAGGGCTGACTTGCAGAGTCAATAGATGGTTGTGGAGGCCATATGCTCTTAGGAAGCATGGCAGCCTCTTGGTTTTTTCACTCAGTGTAGAGGAGCTGCTATGTTATGAGGATACTCAAACATCCCAGTGGAAAGGACCATAGCCAAGGATCCTGTTAACACAGCACTAACCTGCCAACCCTGCAGTGAAGGACCCTGGAAGTAGGTCCTCCAGTTCCTTACTGACTTTTGTCGACAGCTTCCCCAAGGAACTGAGGGAAATTTAAAAAAAGGTCTAAGCACATGGTAATATGCACCATCTTTGTAGTTTTGGAAGACTCAAATGTTCAGATATCAAATTCCCCCAATTTTTCTATTTTAGTAAAAGTTTTGTTAGTCTTTTTATTAGAAATCAAAAAGTTATCTTTGCATGGTGGCACATGTGTATAATTCCAGTGACTCAGAAGGCTGATGCAGGAGGATTGCAAGTTGAAGTCAGACTTCAGAACTTAGTGAGACCGTCATATACTTAAGGAAACCCTGTCTCAAAATAAAAATATAGTAAGGGCTGGGGATATGGTTCAGTGGCAAAGCATTCTTAGATTAGATCCCCAACATCCCCTACCTCCCAAAATTATATGGAAAAGTGAAAGACCTAAAATAACCAAAGTATCTTGGAGAAGAATAAAGTTGGAGGACTTAGCCTATCTAATTTCAAGACTTATTCTAAATCTACAATAATTGACACTGTGGTATTGTTATAAAGGAAGGCATATCAAGCAAAGTGAGTAGGATAGAGTCCAGAAATGGGGTGTGTGAGTGTGAGTGTGTGTGAGTGTGTGTGTGAGTGTGAGTGTGTGGGAGTGTGAGTGTGTGTGAGTGTGAGTATGTGTGTATTCAAATGACTTTCAACAAAGTATCCAGGTAATTCAATGGAGAAAAAAATACACTTTTCAAAAAATCCTAGATCAATTGGATATCTCCATAGGAAAAAAAATGGACATCAGCTTTCATGTAATATATAAACTCAAATATATTAACTCAAATTGCATTCTAGACCTAAATAAAAAGCTAAAATATAAAACTAAATATAGATGCTAAAAATATAAAATTTCTTGGAGAACATGGGATAAATTCTTCATGACCTGGAGATACATAGATTCCATAGACATGTATCAAAAACCCTATTTCTGAAAGGAAAAAATGATGTGCATGCATGTCACCAAAATCAAAACCTCTGCTTTCCGAAGATACTATTAAGAAAATGATTAGTTTTATCTATCCGGACCAGGAGAAAACATTTGCTATAAATACATTTGATGAAGGCCTTTAATCAAAGATATAATAACATTTGTATTTCATTAGGAAGACAGACAACCTAGTACAAAAATAGATAAAAGGCTTGAATAGACTCTTCAAAAATGAGGTGGTAGTTGGGTGTGGTGGTACCTGCCTGTAATCCTAGTGTCTTGGGAGGCTCAGGAGGCTGGGGCAGGAGATCACAAGTTCAAAATCAGCTCTTTATGAGGCCCTGAGCAACTTAGAGAGATCCTATCTCAAAAAAAGGGGGGTTGTCTAGGGATATAGCTCAGTGGTTAAGCACCCCAGGTTCAATCCCCAGTACCAAAAATAAATAAATAAAATAAAATTATAGGAGTGATAAATATTATAGACTGGATACTTATTTCTCTCAAAAATTTATGGTGAAGTCCTAACCCCAAAGTGATTGCATGTCACTTTGAGGAGGTAATTAGAGTTAGGTGAGATAAATGAGAGTGGGATTTGTGTCTTTATAGAAGGAGACACTAGAAAGAGTGCTCTCTGGGTCTCTTTTTGTCTCTCTTTCTCTCTCTTGGCCTTGTGTGAACACAGAAAGAAGATAGTCATCTGCAAACCAGGAAGAAAGCCCTCCCCAGATCCTGACCCTGCCAGGACTCTGACCTCACACTTCCAGGTTCTAAACTGTGAAAAATTCAAATTCTGTTGTTTAAACCATTTAGTCCATGGTATTTATTATGGAAGCCAAAGTTGGCTAATATAGCCAGTATGCTCATGAAAAGATGCTCAGTATTATCAATGAGGGAAATGCAAATGAAAAACTTAACATGGTATTACTATGCACACTCCAGAATGATAAATTTTAAAAGCCTGATATTACCAAGTTTTGCCCAGGAGTAGAGCAACTAGATGTCTCATACATTGTTGATTTGAGTATAAACTTGTGCACCCAGTTGGGAGAACAGTTTTAACAGTTTCTTATAAACATCCATCTACCCTATGAACTAGAAATTCTTCTCCTGGAGATTTTCCCAATAGAAATAAAACCTTAGGTTCACCAAAAGATTTGGAGGCATTCATGGTAGCATTATTTGTAATAATCAAACACTGAAAACAAACCAGTGGGATGGATAAAGAAATTGTAGTACCTTCGTCAGAGATTACAACCCAACAATAAAAATGGATGAACTTCTGATAAAATATGGATGAATCTTATTGACATTGTACTGAAAAAAAAGAAGTCAAACAGAAAAGAGTACAATCTATAGAGTTCATTTAATTGAATTTCTAGAATATGCAAAATTAATCTATATGATTGAAATCAGATTGGTACTTTCCTGGGGCCAGGAGTGGCTTATCTACAAAGAAACATGAGGGAACTTTCTAGGGTGATAGAAATATTTCATATCTGATTGGAGTGGGTTGTTACACAGGTGTGCACATTTATCAAATATTTAAAACACATTTGTTTTATTGTATATAAATGACACTTCAGTAACATTGATGACAAAGCATCAAGGAAAGACTGAATTGTGGGTATTTGTTATAGTATCTTGTATATTTTTCAGAATAACTTTTCTTCTAAGAGATGACTGCATGGAGAATTCTGAGTCTGCTGCCTTCCTTGTTCCCATCCACTACCCTTCCTTGTTGCTTTATAAAACCATCGCTCTGGCCTCTGAATATGTCAGAGATGGATAGAAATCTTGATCTTTATCATTTGAGCTCATTATTTATAGGTTATATAGTGATTTTAGAGTTGCAGTCTTCATGGCTTTACGTAGTTGTAGGTTGTCTCAAAGTTTTTTTCTGAAATGCATCTAAATGAACTTCTGACACATGCCACAACATGGAACATTTTTGAACATGTATAGGCTTTTGGACAGTTTTTTTAAAATTCCTTTTTTCTTGAGAAATGATATTTGAAATGTTTAATTAGGTCCTGGCATGAATTCTTGCTAATGCCAACCCCAGAAGGAAACAGGGTTTGGATTGACATTTTTTTTATTTAATCCAGCTCAGATTCCAGAACTCAGTGATTTTTTTTCCTTCAAAGACAAAATATGTGGAGCTTTCTGTTTGTATTCATCTCTCCAGACTCCCAGATAAATTCATTTTGCTTCTTGGTGTGAAAGTTCTCAACATCTATTGAGAAGGCCAAAACTTGCAGATCAAATGTTGAAAGAAAGTTAGGAAACTTTGGTAGTTCAATCATTTCATGGTAGCCTTCTGATGTAGTTCAACCAAAGTGTGGTCTGAGCATCAGGATTCTTAAAGGCTCCAGGTCCATACACAACCAAAAATGACTATTCTGTCAGGACACCGATGACTCAATTCCTAATGGAACAAGCATCCTTGTGCAGCAGAACTCAGATCACATTACTTGAGTATTTCTCAGATCACAAAACTTGAGCCAAATTGTGGGCTTAGGCATCTTATTCTCAGCTCTGGAGGAAAGTTTGTCAGATCCTTTCCAGAACTTTTGAGACTGGGAAGGAGTTAACATATGTTTGAAAAAGGGGACCCTGGAGCCTGGCTTCTGGGATTGGAATTCTGACTGCATTCCCTGCTATAAATGACTTCAACTTTTAATTGCTTAGCCTCCCTGAATTCCCAAATGGGCATCATGTGGTTGCTCACCCACAGAATTATGAGGAACAGATGAGATAATTCCTTCACGACATAATATCCAACAAAGGCTGAAAACTTAATCAGTTTTACTACTTATTATGAAGAATTCATATTCTTGACATCTGGTATTCTTTTTTTCCTCCCTAATTTTGTGATGAGACAAACTTCTTTAACATTATATTTGAGTCTACTCTGTAGGGAATACACTGCCCTTGGTGTCTCAAAGTCAAGAGAGTAGAAAGGGAGGGAGGAGAAGAGGGAGGGACTCGTGGGAAGGCACCTGCGTGTGTACGTGAGTGCATATGCATTTGGATGCATGAAAGAGGAGACAACAGAGCAAAAGAGGCTGTTCAAACTGCCAAAGGCATGTACTTAAAAGATGGTAATCAGGGAAAATGTTTTGACTTCTGAACTTGACACCAGATGGAAACAGAAGCTTCAAGAACGCCAAGATTTAAAGCATCCTCAGAAGAGAGAGGGCTGTCACTCAGGATGGAAAGAACCTTGGTGAAGACATGGAGAGAAGAAAGAATGAGCTTTGGAATGAGACAGAAGGAAAGAAAATTTAGAGAAAGACCACGAAGGCCAATATTTCAAGTATTTATTTTTTTAGTGCTGCATGAAAAGTTAAACTTGGAGGAAAAGCATGTTTGGATTTATATTCTGAATCATTTATACAAAGGAAAAAAATTATCTTTGAATTGGGCATAGGATCTATAAAAAGTGTAGGCTGGAGTTCTTCCAGACGTGAGGACTGTCTAAGACCCTTGAGTTATTGATGACACCACCTTGTGTCCATTGTCCTTCCCCCTGCAGTGGAGAGAAAAGACTGTCTTGACCTGGTTGCTCAGGGGAGGGAGGCACCTTCCTAAGGTAATAAACGGATCCTCCAATAGCGGTGCAGTTAGAGGCCTGACTGGGGCTCATGAGGGTCACCTTGAATGGCTTTCATCCTGCAGAAGGGTGTGTTGTCCATGCATCTCGGGTTGGGTGCTGGGAAAAATGTTCAGAGCTCATTCCCAGTTGTGTTCATTCCATTTGCTGACTAATTCTTCTGAGACTTAGTCAGAGGGAAGGATTTGGGCTGTTCTTTTCTGGGCATGAAAGCATTGGCCTCCACTCTCACTAGTTGGGAGAGTTAGCCCTTTCCTCCTTCAGCTGACAGGCTTACAGATCACTGCCTTAAGATTGGTGACACCTTTGTCCAGTCTTCTTTCTACTCCCTCAATGTTCCTAAGTCCCCTGCTAGAATGGGTCAGAGTGTGCAGGATGTGGAAATCTCCAGGGACTGCTGCCTTCTATTCTCTCTGATCTGTATGCCACCCACACGGGGGTAAGAAAGGCAGTTTGGGTCCTTCATGTTTCTTTTCTACCCCACCTACCAACTCCGTGGCTCCCAATGTGATTAGCTCAGAGAAAAGAAAATCTCCAAGGAGTTCCCACAAGCCGAGGGCTGGGCCCCCTCCCTGGTGCCATTGGGTCGGCTAGCCTACATTTTTTGAAGTTGTGTGCGTTTGTGTGTGTGTGTGGGTGTGTTAATATGACAGTTCAGGCTTGAAAAACAGTACATTTGGAAATATAAACTAGATGAAAACAAACTATAATGAAAGTGAAAAAAAAACCAACAAAACACAAAACTCAACATATCAGTTTACTGCCGATTGAAAATCAGGACCAGATGAGACTGTGAGGCTCTGGGCATTTAATTTACAGGAGGAGGTCACTCCTTGGCAAAAACCAGGCCTAGCCTGCGTTGGCTTCCCACGAGCATATTGTGTTTATTTGTTTATGCCCTTCCCTAGTGTGTGGAGGGAAATAATGAACCAACTTGTTTGAAGTTCTTTCTGCCTCTCTATATCGTGGTGTGTTTCATTTCATTTCATTTTATTTGGAAAGGGGAGGTAGGAAAGGACATCAATGGCCAATCTGAAAAGTTAATTTGTCTCCAAAGAGCACTGAGGGCCATAAGAGGAGAGGAGAGGTGTCAGAAGGATGCTTAATGGAAGAAGATGGAAGAAGGCACAGGTCACTCCAATTCAGAGTGCAAAATGAGTTTATACAGTGGAGAAAAGCAACATAGGAACATATTATTCCTAGTGCAGTCCATGGACCAGCAGCAGTAGCAAGCATCAACTGAGAGCTTTTTAGAAATGTGAATTCCAGTCCTCATAGCCAGTCCTTCTGAATCAGAGACCTTGTGATTCTTTTGCTCAGATGTTACATACTGGTAAGCCAAAGATCATCTTTAATTAATAGATGTGTTCTGCTTGGGCTGAAGAGTGTTGGCCTGCAAAATAATTTTAGAAATTAAGTTTCTTATGAACATTGATAAATCTGGATGCAAATAACACCTAAATTTCTGGTTCTCTGGAATAAAACAGAAGGTCTGGCATCACTGGATCCACTGTCCTGTGTGGCTCAGTCTCTTTGAGCCCAGTAGAGCTACCGTCCTAGTTTTGTCTTAGGTGTCCCTTCTGTAATTGATTCAGGAATGGGCATGTGACCCAACTCACTGACCAATAAAACACAAGGGAATTCTACCAGAGGGCTTCTAGAAAAATAATTTTTCTCTCTCAGGGAATTCCTCTTTTTCCTCTTGAAGTTGTCCTGTGTGGATGTGACCTTTATTTCCATTTTGCTACTGGGGCACGAGGGAAACCAGACCAAATTGGCAGAATGAAAACATGAAGAGAACCTGGACTCTTGAGAACCTCGAGGAGCTGTCCAATCTACCCACCCAGGATCCTGTCCCACCTCTGTACTTCCTGTTAGGACTTATGATACAGTTCCTCATTGTTTAAGCCATTTTTCTACTGGCCACCGTAAACATCCTAATTGTCTCAGAGAAATATCGATTCATCAGCAGAAAAAGTTGTGTGATTTTTTTTTTCTTAACCTGCCATTTTTATTGATTCTGATTATCTGCTTGGTCTGGGCCATTTTTCCAACACTGGGCATACCAAACCATGCTAACTTTCCTGGGTTGGAATGTGGTTCAGATGTGATTCTTACTTGTGGAAGTGCCTCCTATCCTAGGTAAAGGATGTCCAATAGCACAGTGTGTACGTAAGACAGAAAATTCTGGCTCCGGTGTTATTACCTTTAAAATTTTGGCAAGTACCTTAACCTTGCTAAGCTTTGTGACCTAGTAATCTACCTTAGAGTGTTGTCATGTAGATTAAATGAGATGATAGCAATAGTCTGACTCCATTTTTAAAAAAATATTTTACTGCTGATAGTTTTAAAATCTCACCACTCCCTTTTTCCTTTGTGTTTCACATATGGGAAAGCTGATAAGAAAACCCAGTGCTCCTTCTTTGGGTGCTGATAGGAAAGTCAAGTTATATAAGATGTTGCTTTCACTTGGAAACCCTGACCCTAGCACCAAAAGAACTCTCAGTCAGTCCCTTTCCCTGTTTTCTCAAGCCATCTTTAGATCAGCTGGGAGGCCTGTTCTTTCCTGCAGAAGCCTCACCTATGAATAAGGCACTTTTTCATGCCCTCTTGGTATATGTAGGAGACATTGGCATTCTTGACATCAAACCAGATTTTGGATGGGGATCCATCTGTTCCTATAGCATAGCCATGATGATCATGTGTGTGTAGTAGCTACTGTATTATAAGTGGTCAGGAAATCAATGCAACAGAGCATTGTTATTATCATTAACATTTAAGGATATTTTCAAATACTTGGGAGTACAGAAGAAATAGTACAATTAGCCCTCTGTGTCCATCACTTACCTTAAATGACCATCATCTTTCTGCCATCCATATTTTATCTTTACCCTCTCCTTTATTTTAAGAGTTTTAAAGTGAAGCCTAACAAATGCACCTATAGACACTTCAGTATGTATCTCTAATAGGTAAAAAGGGACAATAAGAATAGGATTATTATTACACACACACCCACCCACCCACACACACATACACATATACAGGGTGAAATTATTATTGTAGACAAGCCAATTAACATATACATCACCTCACAATTCTTTCTTTTTTGTGGTAAGAGCATCTAAAAATCTACTCTTTGCAAATTTCTAGTATAGCCCAGTATTATTAGAATCTTCTTAGGTAAAAATACTATGATATATAATGTGTATATGATGGAATGTTCAACCTTTAAAGAGGTGATCCTGTTACTTGCAACAAAATAGATGAAACTAGAGGACATGTTTCTTACTTTCTTTTTTGGCATCCACCCAAGACCACTACACCACCACAAATTTCATGTTAATTCTTTAACATCAAATGCTTAGATATATTCACTTTTCCTCAATTGCCTCAAAAATGTCTTAAACAATCAGTTTTCCAATCATAATCCAAAGAAAGTTCATTTATCTTTAGTTGTCTAGGTAGTTATTTGGTCTTTTTCTTATTCTTTTTTTTCCCATTAATTTCCTTATTTCTGATTAGTTTGCTGATATCTCTACCCTGTAGAGGCACAGAAATGCCTGACCTCCATCAATAAACAGCTGCTGAAAGAATAAATGAATGGATGAAAGAATATGTATGGAAATCACTCTGTCCACAGGACTCATGGCTTGGGTCTTATTTTGCTCTTGTTCACGAAAAAGAAAAAAAGTAATAACTGAGCTAAAAGTCATGAGATTATCCTGAGGAAGTTCTCAGAAGATTGCTGTAAGTAGTAACTTGTCCTGACAAGACTGTGTGACAAATATACAGATGACCTCCTTTTTTCTAAAGTCAAATTAATGTTGAATCAGTTTTATTCAGGAGAATTTATCCAGTCAAAACTGACGCAAAATGCATTTACTTTTTAGTCCTTTATTACCATTTATGAAAGAATCCCAGATTCTTTTGAGCTGGATCTCAACTTCATTCACACAGATTTATATAATAGGAATAATTTTCTCAATTGCTACAAATTCTACAGGATTTGTGGAGTTGTGATTCAATCTTTTAGTGAATTGCTCCTTTGAAACAGCAAGTTCTTTTAAAGTTAATCTGTATGAACACAAAGAACTATCCAGGAGATCTCAAGTTTACATGCACTCTGCTCTCATTTAAAAAATGATATATCCCTCTGTATCCGTGGGTTCTGCAACTGAGGATTTAACCATCGATGGTAAATTAAATTGCTTCAGTACTGAACATATTCAGACTTTTTTTCTTGTCATAACAATACGATAATAACCATATGATAATAACTAACAATATGATAATAACTATAATCTCTGTAGCATTTATATTTTATTTGGTATTTTAAGTAATCTAGAGATGATTTAAAGTGTAAGGGATGATTGAGAAAGTTATATGCAATTAACATGTCATTTTACATAAAGTTGCTGAGCACCAGTGTGTTTTGGTATCCTCAAGGGGTCCCAGGGCCAATCCCTTTTAATTCCAAGGCATAACTGTACTTGCACTTTATTTATGATAAATTCAGGTAAAGCTCACAGAATTCTTACAAGACTGGGTGACTCTAGGAATTTCTTCCCTTTAGTCACATGTGGAATTAGCTATTTAAGTGAAAGATGCAAATTTTGGTCTCAAGGACAAGTGTTATTCTTTAGATTTTGTAGTCGGTTTGGGAACCACCATATGGTCTGGGCTATTAAGAAGCAGTGGAGAAAGAAAAAGAAAAAGACAGAGGATAATTTATCTGGGACTCGGGGCAAAACTCAGAAGAAACTCAGTTTCTCCCCTTTCAATGATCAAAGAGTTATTGAAAAACTGATGACTGACTTAGTATAGCATTAAAATACGTATGCACAAAAGACATATACATTTTCCCTTTATTGTACCCACATTATGCATGCAGCCCCTGAATGTACAATATAAAAGAGAGTCAGGAATACCCAAATGCCAAGATCACACAGAGACTGCTGTATTAAATGATCTGAAAAATTGCAATGATCACACACATAGATCTGAGAGACCCAGAGGCAAACAGCTGTAGCTTTAGGATCTTGCTTTAAGTGCCATCTGTTTGTTAGCACCATGAATCTTGGCTGAGAGAGCAGCTTCACAGATCTGAGAATTCTGTCTGCTTTTCGAAGCTTTCCTGGGGATTAATGGAACCTAAGAGAAGTACTATTCTTCATCTCTCAAACTTGGGGCAAAGTGAGGGAAGGTTAATAATTTGAAGTTAGTTGTGGGGCCTTTCAAACGTTTTTATTTGTAACTTTTTAATGGTAGAAGCATTTCATAAAGAGACGTCACTTAAAGTAGGTGCTCAAGAAATTCCTGGTCCAAACAGGGTCATAGCTGCATTTGGTGGGTGTGTGGAGCGGGGGAGACTGTATTTTTGCTGGCTAATACAGCATTTCTAGATGCTCATTAAGCTGTTAAAAAAATGTGAAATGATGACTCATTGCGAGCCCCTCCCAGCCCCCTCCCTGCTCCCATTTGCCTGTGGGTTGAAGGAATGTATACTGACTTGAGTTAAAGAAGAAACTTGTGGTTTCCATTATAGTCTGTAAACATCGATCGCTGAAAGCCTCAGGGTGCTATCATCTCCCACCCCACACATGCTTTATATACAATTCATCTTGGAAAACAGATTGGGAGAGTACCATGTTTACTACTCCACAGTATCCCAACTAATGGGGGGCTGTTCTGCCTGGGGGTCTCCAGACCATCCTTGTTCAGAGCTAAGCGGAGGTCCCCTCTGATCTCTTCCAAGTCAGAGCATCAAGAGAGAAGCCAAAGCCAATTCTCCTTAAAGTTCTTCCTGCAGGGGCCCTTTGCCACCTCATCATCAACAAAAGACAATTCTAAAAACTCTCAGAAAAAAAAAAAAAAGGATTTTCATTTCTTTTTTTGGATTTTATGCTTAGGTCTTATCCTTCAAGTCATTGGAAAAATTGGTTTTTCTGTTATTTTTAAGGTCACTGTCAATACTGCCATTTGGGATGAAAGAAGAAATTAATTACATGGGAGTGGGGTGCAAGGCTTACAGGGAGTTATTATTACAGTGTATGATGAGTTTAAATGGGGGAGAGAAAGAGAGAAAGCGTGGGGGGCGGAGAGAGAGAGAGAGAGAGAGATAATGTAAAGGGTCTCAGATTTTCTTGGCATCCTAAACCATGGCTGACAAGATGCGGTAGACAGGGGCTAGTTTCTTCTATAAGGAGGAATTGTGGATGCTGTGGAGGTGGAAAAAGTGAAGGATGTAGTTTCAGATGGTTTGAATTTATACCTTTGACATTCAGTGGCCTTGTTTCCTAGGGCGCTGTCTTAAACTTTAATATGGGAATGAATTACCAAGGGACTTGATTCAAATGCCAAATAATACCTTCCCCAGTTAGCATTTCTCCTGGGAATTCTGGCTCAGTAGGCATGGGTGGGGACTGAGACTCCATCTGCCTTGTGAAATGTCTCCTCCTCCATGTAAGCCTCAGTTTCCTCTTTAATAAAATGGTTTAGAAAGATGCCAGCTCCCAGGATTGTTCCTGGGACTCATAGCACTGGTACACATGCCTGTGATGAGCAGTGACATGGGGAAACCAAGGACTGAATGAGGACATAAGACCCCAGAATGCTAGCAACAGACGACGTCTCAGGAATGACCTAGTTTTAATCCCTCAATTTGCAGGTGAAGAAACCAAGGAGCATGTAGTTCTCAGGAAATCTCTGCCAGGGTATATGTTCTTTGCATCTAAGTAGGGATCCATTGGGCAGGGGTGTCTGGTTTGTACTCAGGGTGGGTGCAACTTGAATCTCTGGCAACATCTGAACTATGATTTGATATAAAATCAGTCATTATTGCAAATATTTTATTTCTCAGTTCTCCCTCCCCTGTGTTATTATTATTATTATTGCTATTATTATAAATCAGGGATGGCCTATTAAAGTTCACACTGATACTTTTTATTCCAAATAGAATGGGCAAGGAGTCTACGATTTCATTTATGCTAAGCTCGAAGTGTTTGCATTTCCCTGATGTCTAACCTCCCACCCCTCCGAAACCCTAACTCTAACTCTCCTTTCCTCAGCTCTTAAGAATGCCAGGCAGGCCTATTGTCATCCTTAATCAAATAACATGATCAGTAAACACCATAAAAGCATATCTTTCTGCTCTTTCTGCATTGCAGTAGTTGGGGAAGGTACTAATGATGTCATGCAAAAGCTAATTAAAAACTAATGAAACCCATTAGTCTGAGTTTGGTAAGTAGCTAACAAGAAAGGTTTGATTCCACAGCTTGCTTACAAATAACTCAACGGCCCTTATTAGGAAGCAGTTCTCACTGTCTGCTTTTCTTTACTGAGACTTGTAACAGAAGGCTGTTGAAAGAACCTCCACATGGCTGGGCTTTGAAGAGAGCAAAGCTTACTAGATTTCTCGTTTTTAAAGTGTTGTGTTTGCCGTCTCCCGTTTTCAGCTGTCGGAGCTAGTTGCCTGGGATATGATGCTGATGATATTGGAGGCCTCACCCCAGGCTTGTTTCTAGGACTCAGTACAAAGAGGCAGTTTATTTTCTGACCCAAGACTGCACTGCTCACATCAGCCTAATTCTCTGAACTTGAAGAGGGCTCAGAGACAGCAGATGGCTGGCTTGATGAATCCTGAAAGCTCTGCTGGGCAGAGGGAGCACCTCCTCTCTGGGAAACCTTGAAGCTGTTGGTGAAGGGACCTAGGAAAGTGGTGTGTTCTTCACGAATCCCCAGGAATGAGTTCCATGGGGAGAACTGTGGTTTAAGGCAAGCCACAGGACTGCATGGTGGACTTGGCTGGGGATAGCAGGACCCCACACCTGAATGTGAGTGGCAGTACCTTCCCTTCTTGACCATTGCTTCAGGAAGGTGATTACTAACTTCGCTTGGCCTGTGTCCTCACTTGACTCACACACAATAGTCCTCCGTTATGTGCTGGGCACCCATCATTCCAAGACCCCTCATGGATGACCGAAACCATGGCTCATACTAAATCCTGTATATGCTGTGTTTTTCTATACATACAATATCTATGATTAATTTTAGTTTATAAATTGGGCATAGCAAGAGATTAGCAACAATAACTAATAATAGTAAACTAGATTATAATAATATGCTGTGATGAAAGTTACTTAAAACTTACAATGTTTCTTTCTGGAATTTTCCATTTAATATTTTCAGACGGTGTTGGTGAGTGATAAAAGTGGAATGAGTTTGTGAGTCTGTCTGTAGAGTCCTCATTGCTGAGTGAAATTTTGGGAACATTTTTGGGGAACGAACATTAGCAGTCAGCAGAGTGGATATAAAGTAGATTGCAACCAGCAGAGCAGATAATAAAAATGGCTCCAGTTCTTGACTTTTCTTGTTTATTCCCACATCTCTTAATTTCAGACTGGCCTTATGTGTTGCTTTGGACAACAGCCTAGTGAAAGTGATGGTGGGACATTTCCAAACCAATGACTCGAATTCCTGTGACCATTGTGAGAACAAAGACCCACTAGCCTGTGGAAGGATAAAACATAGAGGAAAGTCATCCCAGGTGAGGCACTGTAGGCCTTCCAGTCTCCAGTGGGTCCACCATGTAACAGATATAGGAGCAAACCAGTCAAGATCAGCCTAGCCCATCCAAGAGTGGAGGAACCCATACATTTGTGAGCTAAATAGATATTCAATTTTACTTACAATAATTTTAATGAAAATTTCAAACATGTAGAAAAATAGAATTTTTTAGCAAATAGTTTTGTATTTTACTGTGTTTGCTTCACAACAGGTCATTCATCTGCCCACCTTCTCCTCATTCATCCATCCATAGCCTTTAAAAAATAGTAATTATTAGCTGGGCATGGTAGTGCACACCTGTAATTCCAGTGACTTAGGAGGCTGAAGCAGGAGGAGTACTAGTTGAGGCCATCCTTAGGAACATAGAGAGACCCTCAGCAACTTAGGGAGATCCCTTCTCAAAATAAAATAAAAAAAAATTAAAAGAGAACTGGGGATGTAATTCAGTGGTAAATTGACCTTGGTTAATTCAATCCCCATTACACCCTTTTCCAAATTAATTGTTGCTTTAAGTCACTAGATTTTGGGATGATTTATGTAAGAACTATTTGTGGTAAAAGGTAACTGATACAGTGGACATAGTAAAAAGACTGAGTGAGGGAAACAAGGGAGGGTCCTGAGGAAAGTGGCTGACTTGGGGTTTTTGCCTGGGGACCAGCAAGAGCTACTCTTCTGGGCAGATGTATATTAATGTCTGAAGTTGTGGAATGGCTCAGGGTTCATCAACCAGCAGAGTGAAGCCACAGGAGCTAGAGCTTGTTTGGGTTTTAAGTACTACTCAGATGACTTGGGGGATCAATACTCCTGAGGGCATTGCTTACCCAGTGGAGGACTGAGCATTATGAGTAAATGGTCCTGCCTCCCACCTTGCAGATGGACAATTTCAGGAGGCACATACTTATTTGCTCCTTTATGCAACCCTTAGAACCGAACCTTAGTATCTAGAGCAGTGAACTTGATAAGGCACCCTAGAACTAGCTCTTCCTCTTTCCTTGCCTCATTCTCTCTGTTCTCTCACTCCTGGGACACTTCCTTTTTTTCTTTTTCTTTTTTTCTTTTTTTGCAGTGCTGGGGATTGAACCCAGGGCCTTGTGCTTGCGAGGCAGGCACTCTACCAACTGAGCTGTATCCCTAGCCCCCTGGGATACTTCTTAAACAGGTACCCTAAGTCCACATCTTGTCTCAGGTTCTGTGTTTCCCAAACTAATATGAGAAGAAAAAGCATACTCACAAAGTAGTAATATAATGGTATAAGTCAGCATCCTCTATCTATCTATCTATCTATCATCTAATAAACAGAAAATAGGTAATTCAGGGATTTAAGAAGCAAGACATCACTGAAAACTTGGGTTGCTAGAGTTGAGTCTTTAAGTGAGAATATGATTTCAATACATTGTCAAAAGAAATCCTGGGCATGGGAATCTGTGGGAGGGAATATTTTTCTGGGATTCTTATAAACCTATTTTTTATTTTTTTGCTTTACTAAATGCCAGTCATTAATGGTGCTTGAGTATCCAGTGAAAAATTTAATCACTAAGTGCCCACCATGAAATAATGACTTGTTGACTACTAATGCCATCTGAAACCCAAGTTGTCTCCATTTTTTCTATTTTTGATTGTAGCATAATTTTATTAGGGTTGACCCCTTATAAGGTAGGCATGATCATATAACTCCATTCCCTGGTAGGACATCTATGAACATTTTCAATGCCAAAAATTATACTTATATAAAAGTCCCACGGACAAGTACGATGTGAAAGCCAGGGTTGGTTTGTGATTGAACTTGTCAGTCAAGGAGAAGTGCAAATGCCATGTGGTTGACTTTTAAATTAAGACCAGATGGCAAACAGTATTTGGTGGGTCTTGGTTGTTTTCCAGTTGTCTAACGCTTAGAAGTCTGACGAAAAGTGGAGATATTTTTGCCATAGTGAAATTCTGGCATTTGTAACCACTTGCCTTGATTTCCATCATGGAGGGCCAGCTCTGAAGCATGAGTCATAGAGGAGGCAGAAGGGAAGGATTTGAGAGAGGGTGATCCCTTTGGGTCAGTGATTAGCCTAGATAAAGGGCACCGGGTGGAGAGGTTCGGATTGTAGCCTTTCTACATAGTGCCTGATCTTGTTGAGCCAACAGCTTTATTTTCTAGGACTAATTTCTCTTGGACATTTCCTCAGCTCTGTGCCTAAATGGCAAGGAACTGGTGGAGGGGAAGCCAGAGGGGAAAAATTCAAAAGGAAAAGCACATCATGGGGAGCATAAACAAAATGTAAACCTTTAATAACAGGCACCCATAGGCAGATGAAAGGAGATGATGTGATATCTACCCTGCAAGCCACTGCAGCTGGCTGCACAGTTCTCTTTGAATACACTTTAAAAGCTCCAAACACTAACTATTTTGCTCTTCTCAAAGTTTATAACCTTTTCCTTTTTTGCTCAGCTGTGTTCTAATGACATTTTTTTTTCTGTTAAAGAGGATTGGTTTATGAGAACAGGATGTTTGTATTAAATATTAAATCGTCAAGGCTCCTCTTAGCTGAAGGTCTCAGCTTGGCTTCGGTTTTGATTGAAATAGACAAACCTACATTCCTACAGAACTACAGAGAGTACAAAGAGTTGGTCACATCTTGATAGTGTAACCCGGCATTAGGCCAAGAACAGAATAATTGGTTAATGTCTGTGTAGCTCTTTCAGATACAAAGCACTGTGTAAGTTCTAAGCAGAATCGAGAGCCAAGCCAGCCCTGAGGGCCCAATTCTAGGGGTCAGTAGACTACACTCTTCACCAACTGTCTTTCAACAGCATATTCATTGGCTCATGTGAATGAACTGGATTCTTTGTGGGAGCTGTGTGGGTTCTAGAAATTGGCTTCCAGCTCTGGGGTGTCTATTCACCCCTTCTTGGAGGCTTAATTATAGACTCAGCTGTGTGTGGTGGAAAACCAGTGTCATCTCTGGCCTACAAAGGCTATGCAATGTCCTTGAAACTGTCCTTCATTTCACGTGAAAACATTTTGGTCATAGGAGATATAGAAGTTTGCAAAAATTGGCAAATACATCTTAGCAGGATTTTCTAATTCTTCTGTAGGATGTCAATATGTGGTGATGAATATGAAGGTATCATGGCAAAATAAGCTTTGGGCATGTGCACTCTTCTTCTTGGAGAGGAACATAAAACAAGTAAGTATATTGATTCATTCTGGTTTGTCATGAAAACCAAACCCCTGCCTGGCAGTTTAATAGCATTTACTACAGGGACTTAACCAGGGAGGTATTGGAAGAGCTGAAATGAGGAGGAAGGCCATCTAAATATGAATAACACAGGAAACCATTCCCCTAACAGCATAGGGAGCTGGAGTTAGCTGACCTCATGGGCTGCCTATGAAAGTCTGACTCTAGGAGTCCCACTGGCCATCCAGGAGAAGCAACCTCTACCCCAAAACCACTCGAAACAGAGACAGCGAAGACGACCTTGGCTTCTCTTCTTCTCCCATTGGTTCAGCCAAACCAGAAAAAAAATGGCAAGGGGATCTGGAAAGTGTACCCTGTACCCTGTACAGAGCCAGCATTGTGGTACAAAACAGCAGAGGAAGGTTGGGGGTAGATTTGAGGGTCAGTAGGCAAGTGGACAGACATGTGAATGACAGGTACAGAGAAGTCCTGAAGTTGGACATCTGTTGATCATGGTTTGACCCAGAGTCAAGCACAGTTATTTGGAAGTTCTACTTTTATATTTTTCCTTTAAACTTACAGTGATTAATTCTGTATTGACATCTTCTATGGAGTTTCAATAGGATTTCCAACTGTTAACCAAGCTATGTGACTTGTCACTGTGGCAGCTTGTTGGTGTTACACTGAGATTAAACAGAGATGGGGAACAGAAATTAAGGAGAGCCTGAGTTTAGGGCTTCTCTAAGTGGTTTTATTTCTTCTCCTTGTCTCACCTTTCATGCAAAGGCTGAGGCAGCCATGAATGCTAGCTAAAGGGATATGGGCAGAGGGATGGCCCCTCTAGGGGGCAGGATGGAGCATGTGTCTGCCAGGTAAATGGGTGGAGAATAAGGACCTTCCTCATGGACCTGAGGTTGATGTTATCAATTGAGTTTTCATTTCTGCAAATAAGTATGATTGTCATATGGGAAAGCTATAGAGTCTGGACTATTGGTCTCAAGTTTTCAGACCTTCCACATAGAGTGGGAGTTCTGTCAGCCCAACTATCTTTTCAAACCACCAATTCACCTTCTCTGCACTCTGAGTCTCCTGCCATGTCCTTTCTAGTACTATGACCACTTCCTCTGAGTACCACCAAGGCTTTTGCCACATCTGTCATAAGCAGCTCACAGAAGGGAGTAAACATACTCATAAGTACAAACACACCCCCACAAATTTTTTAAAGGGTTGTATATACTTCTGCGAATCTTTTGCAGTGTGTATGTGTACATGTGCATTTATCTATGTGTATTTATTTATACTCCTGCATTAAAAGTGGGATTATTACAAAGTACATGTGGGTACCTGGTTGGGGGGTGCATATCCCAAACTCTCCCTGCCATACATCACTCAGTAGCTGGACCCTTTGAGGTGTGCTGTGCAGAGCCATGCCTGGAAACTGGGCTATGATAGTGCACTTATTATGATCTCAAGGTTTTTTCAGACCAAAGGGAGATCTTTCAAAAAGAAGCATCAAAGAATTGTCAGTCCTACCTTGTCAGGAGATTATCAGAACTTTCATCTCCCAAAAAATGTGCTTGGGAGAGGTGCAGTTGGTACAGAGGGCCCTGATATCCAATTCTCTGACTGATGCCAACCAACCTTGGCCAAGAACGAGGGAATTCTACCCCATGTCTGCCATGAAACTCCAAAAGTAGTGCCTTTTTATATCTTAGCTCTCTCTTTACAACAGAATCCACACCTTCCATAAGGCCAATCTCCATAAGTGTAATGCTAAATATCTTACTGACTTTGACAAGCACTGTGGGTAACTTAAGCCTTGACAATGAATTTGGTAATCTCTGGGACTGGGTGTGGCTTTATTCTTCTCTGAAGGTAACTGTTCCTATTTTTCCTCTTTTAGTCTGGATACATCTCGGCTGCTTGAATCAGTTCCTAGATTCAATGGTTTGTCTGACTGTCTGAGAAGTCTATTACCTTTGTAGTCTAAATCTTCAATCTTTTCATTAACTATAATTCCCTTCTTTCCTGACATTGCCCTCTTTCTCTAGCTCTCTTCTGCTTCTTCTGAGTCAGCAAGAGCCAGAAGCCTTCTTCACTAATAAGTAACATTATCCATTTTTTAAAGATTCTCTCAGTTTTTGCCAAACTTCTGTCAAATCCGTGAATTTTTTTTTTTTTGCATATAATGGTGGTGGTTTTATTACAAAAGGACCAGACAACTTATCTCTAAAATGCTATCTCTGGATTTCTAATTCAACCTGATATTATGAAATCAAACATATTGGAATCTAGGCATGTTGCCACACACCTGTAAGCCCAGTGGAGGCTGAGGCAGAAGGATTGTGAGTTTGAAATCAACCTCTGCAATTTAGTGAGAACCTCAACATCTTAGTGAGACTGTATCTCAAAATTTAAAAAAAATACATAAAAGGAGCTGGAAATGTAGCTCAGAGGTAAGGTGCCCCTGGGTTCAATCTCTAGTACCAGAAAGAAAAAAACAAATAATTAAATATATTGGGAGATGAGAAAGGAGAAGAAAACGAGGAATGTGTTTTCATGTCGTTGAAGAACTCCATACTAGCAGTAACAAAACCTCTTTGTAAGTGATATAAATGAAGTCTCCTACAGTGTTTGTTTTGCTCTGAGCATCTTTTGCCTGCCGCCTTACCCTTCTTGATTCTAGCTGGGATGGTTAAGTGAAAATACAACAAACCACCAGAGAGGCCGTGCTTTCGATATTGCCAACCGGACTGGAAACAGGAAACACAAGGAATCTTATAATAAATGTGAAGGGTTCCAGCCTAATTTCAGTCTCAGATATTTGAATAGAGCTTAGAGTAGGCTGCAAATCTAGGGTGTACCTTTCAACAAAACTTCCAGTCTCATGCTGACCCACCCTGTGACGGAGAAGTTGACGATGAAATTCAGTCTTTGTTATCTAAATGATGGCCACGAGCCAATGCTTTTCAGCTTTTTCTTTTCTTTTTCATTTTTTTTGAATATGATGTTTCAATAAATCTGATTAGATTTTTATGTTCATTAAAATTTGAAGCAGAGAATAGACTCATCCCTAGAATATCACATCCAAGTTTATTTCCACTCTATTTATGCTACCCATTTCTTGCTATTTGACCAGATAATTTTAAGTCTCTGAGCACATTTAATAGAAAATTTAAAGAATTCAATAGATACAAAAGAATTACTAAAAAAAAAAGAATCAATAAGAATTTTTAAATCTCTCAACTATGTCAGTAAATATAAATAATTATTACCATCTATAAAATTTGTGTAGAAAGGAGTTATAAGTAAAGACTAGAATTAGAATTTACAAAGTCAAGTCATAAGAGTTAATGCAGAATATTAGACACAATTTGTGAAAACACAAAGAAGCAAAATATTCTCAGAAAAAAAAAGAACTGTTTCTCTGATTCTATATTGATTAGTTCATCTGGAAAGGGTGTTGAGGAAGAAGGGAAATAGGTACTTCAGACACTGGGATTTATTCTGTTTACAGTGTGCTTTCTTATGCAAAAGATTCTTATGAGAATATGTGATAATTGGATCTTCAGGAAATTTCTAAAGTAAGATCCAAAGATACTGCCATCAATCCTGTCATGATTTTTCCTACAAAATTGTGCATAGAATCTAAATTGTGACATTTTGAGTTTTTTTTTCCCATCCCCACCACCTCACCCCCTCCCCTCACTCCCCCCTGCATAATCCAAAGTTCCTTCATTCTTCCCTACTCACCCCCCACTATGGATCAACATTCTTTTATCAGAAAAAAACATTCTTTGATTTTTGGGATTGGCTTACTTCACTTAGCATGATATTCTCTAGTTCTATCCATTTACCTGCAAATGCCTTAATTTCATTCTCCTTTAAGACTGAGTGATATTCCATTGTGTATTTGTACCACTTGAGTGGACTGTGAATAGAAGGTGGTTTTTGGTTATGTTGGACAATGGGACGGTGAGGGTATCACCTTGATGTTTCTCCAAAGTCAGTTAGTAAACTTTTTTCTGTAGCTTAAAGTCCTGAAAACATAAAGGGGAATAATTTTTTTTTCAGGTTGGGGACAAGCATTGTCTTTTATTTATCATTTTTATGCCCCATCAATTATGTAGCTGAGGGCCTGCCATTGAACAGTTACCTTTATTTTTTCCTTATTTTAAAAATATTTTTTTTAAAACTGGTACATAATGATGGGATTCATCATTATATATTTGTATATGCACATAAAATAATTTGGTCAACTTAATTCCCCAGTAATTCCCCTTTCCCTTTCATCTTCCCTCCCTGGTTTCCTTACTTACTGATATTTCCTTGATTTTCATGAGATCCATCCCCCCCTTTTTTTCCCTTTTTTCTCTTTAGCTTTTACATATGATAAAAATCATATGTCCCTTGACCTTTTGAATTTGGCTTATTTTGCTTAACATTATGCTGTCAAGTTCTGTCCATTTTCCTGTAAATGACATAATTTCTTTCTTCCTTGTGGCTGAGTAAAACTCCATTGTGTATTTTCTTCATCCGTTTATCCATTGAGGGACACTTAATCTGGTTCCATAGTTTGGCTATCATGAATTATACTGCTGTAAACATGGGTAGCAAGTATAACTACTATGCTGACTTTAATTTTTTTGGATGCCTATTGAAGAGTGGAATGTCTGGGTTATATGGTGGTACCATTCCTAGCCTTTTAAAGAACTCCATACTGATGTCCAGAGTAGTTGTACTAATTTGCATTTCTACCATCAGTGTGTAAGGGGAATGATCTTGACAATTACTACTCGTGATAGCCGGATTGGCAGCTTGGCAGAAATGCAGAATCTAGAGTCCCACACCACACCTCCTTAACCAAAGTCTGATTTCTTTCGATACTCCAGGGACGTGTAGGCACAGAGAAGTTTAGAAAGCACTGGACTTGTAGACTCCTGATACTTCTTTGAAAATTCTGTGATTTTTTTATTTGGCATGGGAGTGATGAATAGTTTCTGTTGATATTTATCTAGTTAAATAGTGCTATCCCTGTAGTGTAGGTAGTATAGTTTCTTTAGAACCTGAAGAGTTATAATATTATAATTTTTTTCCAATCAACTTTCCCAAATTCTCTTACAGGCTTTTCCCAAAGTCTCAAATTCCTTTTGGAAAACAAACAAACAAACACATATTTTAGATATAATTTGGATGTGTGTGTGTGTGTGTTGTGTCTGTGAATCAGAAATCTGGTGTGGGTTAGCTGGGTCTTCTGCTCAAAGTCTCTTCAGGCTAAAGAGTAAGGAAGGTGCCAGCCCAGACTGCAATCTCATCAGAAGCTCAGAGTCCTCTTCCTACTTCACTGGTTGGTAACGAAATTCATTTTCTTGTGTCTGTAGGGTCTTCTAGGGTTGTGGAACACTCTCAGCTCCTAGATGCTGCTCTTAGGTCTGTGCTCCATGGCCCTCCTCTCATAGTATGACTGCTCCCGCTAGCCAGCAAAAGAGCATTTGTTGCTACTGCCTGTACCTTTTATGAGATCAATGGATTAAGTCAGGCCTACCCAAGATAATCTCCCTTTTGATTGACTCAAAGTCAACCAATAGAGAGATCTCACTTATATCTGCAATTGCCTTTGATACACAATGAAACATAATCATGAGAGTTTTATCCTGTGATAACCTTCATAGTTATATCCTATGAGCTTTTCATCATTCAAGAGTAAAGAATGATATAGAGCACACCACATGCATCAGGGAATATTGTAAGGCACAAGAGAATTCTGCCTACTTTTTAACACACACATGCAAACACATACATAATTACTGGTAATCTACATGTTATTTATAAATTTATTTTAAAATTGTATAAATTTAAAAAATTTTATATTATTCATATATAAATTACATATATAAATTACAGTATATGTATATGGATGTATATATCTCTCACAGGATTATACATATAACTTTAGAACATTTTGGAATATTGTTTCCCAAACTTCACTTAATACCTTTATTATTTTTCACATAACCTTGGAAAAAAGTATCATTATGTACATATATTTTCTTTAACTTTAAAAATTGTACTAAGAAGGGAATTTTCACATCATTAAAATAAACTAGAAGTCATTTCATCCATCATGAAATAAAAGGTAACACAAAATGTAAATTCAAGAGAAATAAAACATATCAAGTTAAATCTAATAACCACTGCCTGAACTTGAAGCCTGTGTCTGATAGTTGCTTCTCTTTGTCAAAAGGGAGTGTAGCAAGTGTTTAAAGAGGGATTAAGATGTCCTAACTCAAAATCCAGTCTTTCTCTTCGATATAATCTGTTCTTGAGACGAGCATGAAAGAATCATTTTCTCACCATGTGATCTGATGTTCTTAACGCCATGTGATTGTGACCTGGTTATGGTAAATCCCACACTGGAATATACTAGGGTTCTTGAAGGTCTTTATTGAAAATAATGTCTTTTGACCTAACTGGGACCATAGATGAATCTTGTGTGTCACTTTATGTTATTGACCTTCATTGTCTCTTATATAAAACAGTCACATAATTATGTCAAATAATCTGACAGCACCAGAAATAACTTCTGAGAACTCTTCTAGCTCTAGGGTCCATGATTATATCTAATTAGTGATACAGGTGGAGCATCCCTAACCTGAAAATCAAGAATCTGAAATGCTCCAAAATCTGAAACTTTTGAGAGCTGACATGATGGCACAGGTGGAGAATTCCACACCTGAACTCATGTGGTGAGACATAATCAAAGCAAGCCTGCTTTATGCAATATTTTTATGAAATAAAATTACCTTTGGGCTATGTGTATAAGGTATATATGAAATGTGGATGAATTTTGAATTTAAACTTGAATCCTATTCCCAAAATATCTCATTTTATATACATATGCAATATTCATAAATCTAAACAATATGAAACACTCTGGTCCCAATTATTTTGGATAAGGGGTATTCAACCCATTAGATTATTTGCATGGTATTATTTATTAGATTGAGCAGCTAGTTGCCTGGTATGGAGTTGCTTTCATTGAAGAATTAGGATGTAGGAGGATATGAGTGAAACTCTAAGGACTGTCCAAGGGTCATGCCTGAAGGGAGACAGACCTGTGTGGGGCCATATGGCGTTTGTGGGCAGTCCTAGAGGCAGTCCAAGATAACAATGAGCTTCTGGTGGTGGCAGTGATGAGCTGTGGACTAGGAAGAGGTAGGTGCCCATCCACAGGTTTAGGAGGCACCAGTGGCAAACCATTTACCTCACCTTTGCAGAAGGCAGATGTTATGATTTAGATATAAGGTGTCCCCCAAAAGCTCAGGTGTGAGGCGATGCAACGATTTTCAAAGGTGAGATTATAAGAAATTATAAGAGGCGTGGAATAATCCACTGATAGGTATTAAGGTGGTAACCGAGCTGGTGAGGTGTGACTGGAGGAGGTAGGTCACTTGCGGGTATGCCTCTGGGTTTATATTTTACCCCTGGTGAGCAGAACTCTCTCTGATTCCTGGTTGCCATGCCCTGAACTGCTTTCCCTCCCCATGCCCTCTGTCATGATCTTCTGCCTCACCTTGGGCCCAGAGCTTCAGAGTTGGCTGACTGTGGACTGAACCTCTGAAACCATAAGCCAACAATTCTTTTCCTCCTTCACATTGTTTGTGTCAGGTCTTTTGGTCACAGTGGCAAAAAGCTGACTAAAACAACGGAACCTAGCATTCTACAGCACACCCTGCATCTTTCCTTCACCCTGCGAGGGCCATAGCTACTATCACCCATCTTGCTCTGATCTCTGTGGGTCTCTGACTTGCAGATGGGTTGGACAGTGGGAGGCATGAGCAGGAGATGGGGTGATGGGAGAACTGGAGGGTAGTGATCCTGGGAAATTTATTCATTGGCTTCCTCCCTCTCTGCTGCTTAATCACAAATTGGCTGACTCTGCCAGGAAAGCCCACAGTTCTGGTAGGCAACCCTCTTCTATTGCCATCTTTCAGTATTCCAGTGACTGCTCCAGGCTTGTTCCCTTGCTGGTTTTAAGGACACATACAAGCTCCCTCTCTTACTTTTCTTCTTACCTTTTTAGGGTCTCCTAAACCCTTCCCACCACTGTAAGCAGTTCCTTCCTTAAATTCTCCTCAGGTTGGGCATTCCAGCTCCTCCCTGCCAGGGTCCACTAAACAGGTCATCAGCAGGCTCCAAGCCTGTGATTGCAGGAGATGCTCTTCTGCTAAGACTCAATTTTCTCACCTTGAATTGTGGAATAGGATGCATAGCACACTCTTCTTAGGGGTCCCCACCTCCAGTAACTTGATCTGAGGCTTTGTCTACACCACAGACCTGAGCTCTTTATAAAATGGAAAGAGTATATATGTGTGTTTTTTTATTTTAAGAAAACTGCCTTCTGAAAGTATAAGTAATAGATTTACTCTGGTAAATTATAGTTATGTCTGACAACTATTTCTAGTTTAATCTCAGAATGACAGAAATGCTTTTGAACTTGGACTATAGTGTAATGAGTCCTTCCCCTTCATATTATATAGACTTGAACAGAGACATATAAGCCCATTGAACCTTCTCAATTTTGTCTATGAAAAGGATCAAAGTAGTGGATATAAGCCCGAGACAGGATGCTGAGTGTCCCATAAAGGAAAGAGAAATGAGGCAGAATGCCAATTACCCCAGAATTCAGGGGTTTTGATTTCAAACAGGATAGGGATTGAAAGTCTTTTTTAATTGGACAATTATCATATTCCAACAAAAGATTAGGCAGGATGAACCTGAATTGGAAGACAAAAAAGACCTGAGTATTTTTAAAAAGGAACAACACTAAGCTTGCCATGTACTGGTCTGGTGGCCTTATGATGAAGGAAAATCTCACTTTGTGTCTTGTGACTCAAACTTTCTTCAGCTGGGGAAGGCTTAGAGACTGTCAACAGGCGCATTTCAACAGGCAAATTCAATGACAGTTGCTCTCTATATGGAACTGGGTGAAATAGTGTGAACAGACGATCATAAGCTCCTTTGTCTATAAACAAGAAACAGTTCAGGCTTGTAACTATGGTTTCTCTTTGAAGGATTTTCCTTCCGAATAAGAACAATGACATTTTTCATTTATTGAGTTAAAGAGTTGAGTACATATGTCTAGGAACCACTGTGCTGTGGGAAATGTTTGCAAGTGATTCATAGACAATTCAATAAATAACATATTGTGCAACAGTTCTCCCCTTTAAGTAATCTCTCAGGCCTTTATATTAAGGAATCAGTCTCAGTTTGATGAGACCATATTTCATTGCTTCTCTAAAGAACAAAATTTTGCAAGTTAACATCATTGGAATGGGGGCAGATCTTACAATTTGATGCAGCTCAAAATGTCAATCATATGCAATAAGAGGTAACTGGATTGCCATTGCAGGCCTGAACTTTAGTTTGGTTTCTGTTCATACTGTTGACACTTCTACATCTAAATAAGTATTAAAGACTTTTAATAAGTATGAAACTTAGATTCTATGTGAAAAGTGAGCATTGTGTCATAGTTTAAATAGCAGTAGTTTTTTTTTTCTTTTGTGTTACATCATGTAATAATGTGTCTTGACTTCAATGGCACCTATGAAGATCATGCTTTGGGCCCAGGTGACCAAGCTGGGGAGCAAGCTGGATTGAAGTGACTTCCTCATGGGTGGTGAGAGCAACTGCATCAAACCTGGAGTCAGGGGACCCTGTGACCTTGGCCAAGCTGTTTAACATCTCTAAGCCTCGGGAACACTTTCCTTAAATGAAAATAACAAGGACATCTATCTCAGTAGTAGTAGGTTATTGTGAAAATTAGATGAGAATACATTTATAAACATATCCTTTAAGAAATTATGTCTAGAAACATTCTTTACAGTGCCGTTATTCGTAAGAATATATGAAATTAAATTTTATGTCCTACACAAGGAGGTTGAATGTTAAATATTCCCATAATGAATGTTCATGCAATAAAATATATTTTTTAAAAGAACAGCATTTAATGGTGTGGAGAAATGCACAAGATGAAACATTAACCCAATAAAAGAGGATACAAAAAGAAATATATTCAAAAATAAAATAAGTGGAGTCAAAATTGATAATTCACCTTGCACTCCTTCCTTGTTGATTTTATTTGCTTCAGTAGGATTTCCTCTAGTGGTAGCTTATTAAATCTGTATTGTTCTGACTGGCATTTCTGAGGCCCCCATAGCTTTGGTTCATTGCCCAGACTTACTCCATTCCCATGAGGACTGTCTTCTTTTTACCCCAATGGTTACCTTATGTGTTTCCCTCCTCTGGCCTCTCTCACTGAGGATATTTTTTTCTCTTTCTCACAAACCTGTATCACACTCATTCTCCCTCACCTAAGAAAGCATCAAAACCTCCAGCCTACCCAGTGCCTAGACCTTGAGCGGACAATTCAGCTCTCTCTGAGTGCTCTCTTATAGTGGATAATTTTATTCATGATAATTTATTTTCACCAGAAACATGTTTCCCCTGTGCCCAGGATCTCTTATTTGTCACAAATAGATAAATAATACTTTAGGTTACAACTATCACGCCCAGATGTTTTTAGAACCAAATGCTGAAACTGAAATACCAGAGGAAGACCTTTGCAAAAGGAAGCATCAGGTGTTGCCTCCTTCATTGTTGGTCCACAGAAGCACAATGAGCTTTTACGAGGTTATCGGGGACTTTGCCAGGGCCCAAGCAGAACCTCCAGGTCACTCCTAAAAGTTCTGTGTGCTCCTCCCCAGCATCTGTGCACTTTTTAGGGTCTTGCCCCTGCAGGGAAGCAGGAAATGCCTGGGAGTTACATCCCCTTAATGCAGTCTGTATCCCATAACAGATGGGTAACAAAATAGGAAGACTTAGCTTTTTCTCTTTTCTTTCCCTGAGAGGGGACAAAGTCTGAGGTGTGAGCTATGCTTCACCAAAGCTCCAAAGGATCAGCTCAGGCTGTTGATTTCACCTCATTCTCACTTGCTTTGTCCTCCTCCTTGCCTGTGCCTCTCATTGTTCATTGGTTTCCTTTTGGAGAAATTTTAAAATAAATCATTTACATACATACCTTAGTCCACCCTGGAAAACTCAACCTAACACATCCATCTTCAAAGTTTACTCAGAAGTGTGTATTCCATAGGACAAGGCATGTATTGACTCATTTGTTTGGACACATATTTATGTTCACATTCTTGTAAGTAGCTAGTTATGTGGCATCACTGTTCTGGACATCGAGCTGCAAACAGATGGTGTTGGTACCTCCTTTGGTGGATATAAAGATATGCAATTAGTGACAGATCCACAGTTTGAATTGAATCCTGTGCCTCTAAATACAGTGCTTTCTATCTGTGTATGCAAGATGCTCTTACATACTTGCCTGATGAGTTTGGAAAGTGTATGCCATTTGTCAATCACAAAAATCTTCCAGAGAGTCACATCAAAGTAAAAGAATATTAATTTTTATAACCCATAAGCAAAACCTCAGAAAATTTTTTATGCATTTAGTTTGCTTTTCAACTCTGCTTCAGCTTCCTGCAAGAAACATGGTGAATCTGATCAGTCAATATTGCCCGTGATTCCCGAGTTGATTTTGAAGTTAGATAAAGGTTTTAGAAGAACCAGTTTTGGCCTCACAGCAGTCAGAAGTCCTGTTCTACTTATGGCTGAGGTCTTGATGATGGACTTGTTGTTAAACCCTGCACATCAAGGATGCTAATTCAGAGAGAGACAAAAGATTAGAACCACTGAGACCCAAGCCAGATATTAAATCTGCTGATATTCTGAAGTCCAAGGAGAGGGAGGAACTGCAGATGGAATGCTAAGATTTTTCCTATGACATCAGCTTCCTGATGGCTTCAGTAGGATGGGCAGACAGATTGGCCACTTGTGGGGGTTCTGAGTGCCTCCTTGCCAACAGAATCCAGGTTTTCAGTTTTTTGATGTTGTTGTCAGAACAGTAGTTTAATGTCAGGAAAGCATAGGAAGAGCTCAGGGAAGAGTTGAGACCTCCACATTGATCCTAAAACACTCATGCTTAGTTTAATTTATATTTGCACTGACCAATTTAGCACTCCTCTGGGATGGATCACTTAATTAGAAAGAATTAAAAAAGCTGTTGTTTGATGTATGTGTCTTAATTATTTCCAAGTGGCAGAATTGATTCCCCTCCCCACTTCCCCGTTATGAATTTGCCTCCATTTGTGAGACTAATGAAGCACCATTAAAGAGAATGGAAGGTCGGAGGTCACCCTTTCTTTACATTTAATGTCCTCAAGCTGGCAGATTATTTATGAGGGTTATTATGCCTTGGGTAATGTTCCCAGTTTTTTTTTTTTTTTTAAGAAGAGTTATATCGATATGTAAGGATGAGACACCACACATCTAGACTTCATGCACTTGCTCTCCAGATGTCATCTGGAGAGAAGTAGACTGGAAATGTGATTAATTGCCATAAATATTGCCAGCAGTCAATATGGCTTTTATAGTCTCAGATATAGCCATTTGGTCACTTTGGACTATAAAACTTGTTCTTACCCAATGTTGTAGATAGCACCTGTATTCTTAAGAGAAAGGCAGTATGTGTGTGTGTGTGTGTGTGTGTGTGTGTGTATGTATATATTCATTTTATATGTATTCATTATATTATATATTTATATATTCATTATATTACATATATTTTTGTATAGTCACATATTCATATATATATACATACATATATGTATATATATATATATATTCATTGACTGGATTCTGAGATGTGTTCTCTTTTGGAGTTCATGCAAAATTTAACCCAAAATCTACATCATTCCAGAAAATGAGAGTATATAGAGTAAAACTATACTGTAGGGCTCTGAGTTTGTGTTCTGACACTAGACTATATATATTCAGATACAAACTGTATTACGTATAATTTGTGTGGTCCCCTGTCAGTTACTTAACATTCTATGCCTTGCGCTTCTCATCTGTAAAATGAGCACAAGAGAAAATGTTGAGAATAAAATGAGTCATTACATGCAAAAATGCATAGAATAGTTTCTGACACACATGGAGTACTTACACGTTAGCAGTTACCATTGTAAAAATTGAAGTCTACCATAGGGTTTGTTTCTTCATTTCTTCCCCAGAGCTTTACTTCTGGACTGGTCCAGAGCGCTCACCCTTAGTGGTTTATCTGTTTTTTGTTTCAGGTTTCCCTCAGATCCACACTCTACTCTCTTCTCTTTCTGTTTCCAATCAGGATTCCCAGCAACTTTTTGGTGCGTGATTTGTCAGAGGCCAGTTCTCATGAAGACAGGAAATGGAAAGTCCCCATGCATGTGTTTTTATGTGTAAGAGAGGCTGTGATAGAGTAGTGGTTAGACCAGATTCTAGAGGATTTAAATTCATACTTCCTCAGTATGTAACTTTGGACAAGTTACAACCTTATTCTGATCCTCAAATCCTCTCATAAAATGAGTACAATTCATAAAGCAGTTATGAGAATTAAATGCAACCAAGGGCTCAGAAAAAATCCTAGGAAGATTTTAATACCTGTTATCTACCCATTTACATATTCATACTCACAAAACACACAGTCACCAACTGATACCAAAGTCCCCCCAATACGCAGAGATCCCTAGAAAGGGACCAATTGATAATTTAAAAATTTAAAAATCTGCTTCCTAGTTTCCAATCAACACTCTGTCTCAGAGTTTTTCTTGTCAGTTTTTAAATGTGAAATCGCACTGAATTATGCAAAATCAAAGTGATACATTTTGCCAGTGTTAGAGTGCTGGGGGGTTCCGACATCCCCACCCTTCACTTGATCTGTCTTTTGCAGAAAACCCATGAGCATGCTCTCTTTGTTTAGGTGGTTGGTGAAACGATATTCATCATGACCAATAAAAGGTTTGACATACTTCTCAGACAGATGGCAGGGGCCGGGTCCTCATGAATTTGTTATTGCCATAATTGAAATCACATTTGAGCTTTGTCCTGCACCACTGGAGAGAAATGGGGAGCTTCACTTACAAGACGTGAAGCTGGGAAAATCCTTCAGAAGGCGAGGTCCACACGGGGGACAGGAGTAGGGCTGCACGGTTGTGGGGCTGTTGCCTAGTCCATGGTTGACTCTGAGTCAGGCACTGGCTAAATCCTCACAGCTGGGAGAGATGGGGGAAGACAACTGGAATATCATCAAAATCCAGTTTTGATTTTTTTACAAATCTGAGCAATTCTAGAGGCACCATCTCCCTCTGTTCTGTGCCACAGTCTCTGAGGCAAGTTTTCTCCATCTCTGGAGTTCCTGGTGGCCCAGTCTTGGAGGAACACAGCAGCACATATTGTGAGCATCACTGAGTGTTCCCCTGGTGTGCTGTGGAAGAACACGATGGAATCATTTCTGGCACCACAGGGGTTTTACCTAAAATATCCTAAGATGTTTGGATGATTGGTAGTGATGTTGGTTCAATCCCACATGACAAATCTCCTCTCAGATGACACTTTTAAAAATAATAACAGCTAAAATTTATTGGATATTTACTGTGTAGCAGGATAAGCATTTAAAATTTACAATCGCACCTTATCTTCATAGCAACCCTGAGAGGAAGGGGCCGCCATTGTTCCTATTAAAGATGGGAGTTAATTCTCAGAGTCAGGAAGCTTCACAACATTTCATAGTAAAAAGAAAAAAAATGGAGTCATTCCCAGAATGACTTATAGCTAGAATGACCATGTAGTTTGTTATCCAAGCTGGGACATTCTTAAGGATGAAAAGGGCCATGATCCATTATGACACTACAGGAAAATTCCAGGACCATCCTGGTTGGGACAAAGGTCTTGGCCACCAACTCTCTTAGTTTTTCAACAGAGTTTTTAATTTTAATTTAATTTTTAAAATAAACAAATCAATACAGGCAAGCAATTCAAATCAGCCTTCCAGGTGCCCTTTCCTAGGATGAAAGATGAACAATTTGGAGGAGGGGAAACTTTGGGTCATTCCTTATATACATGCATATCCTGTGTGTAGGTCTTATTGGTTGTTATTTTTCTTTTAAAAAAAATGTGCTTTGTATTAAATACCATTAAGTCTTCATTTTGAAGCCCAATGATCTGTCCCAAAGTCAACACTGCATTCTATGCACTAGGCAAGAAGAGAGGCTTCACCATGTACTTAGTACCCATTCAGCACCTTTATCACAAATGACCCTTTCATAAAACAAATAGATAAACCTCTGAATCCTCAAAGGAAGAGCAACTTCAGATTGAGTTTTTTGGGAAAAGATATGGGAAGAATCTTCTGAATTTTCAGAATTGTTGAATAGAAAGTTTCAGGATATGAAGACAAAGAAAGAACAGAAAAGATTCTGGTCCTCCTCATAGAACATGTTACAGAACACAGGAAGATAGGATCCGTAGACACAGTTGTGCCAAATATTGATAAACTGCAACTCTTAGTGAAATCCTCATGGAAAGGATGTTTGCTTATGCCCAAGGACATAATAGTTTGGAGTAAGTGATGCCATTCACACTTTCCCAAAATAAAAATGGATGACCCCTGTTAGGGTGTTCCGGGTACCCCCAGCTCTATGCTAAGATGGCACCTGGCGGTGTGCCAGTTTTGCTGTTGCCACGGAGTGAACAGGTGTATCTTTGCGAAAGTTATTCCTATCGGTTGGTTGTAAACTGGCCACATGTGTGTCCGGCTCGTGCTTTAAGCCTTTGTCTGCTTGCCCGTGCATGCTTCACGTGGGAGTTCTGTGATTGGTCAACTGAGGGTATGAGAGAGAGAGAGAGAGAGAGAGAGAGAGAGCGAGCCAGACACACACACACACACACACACACACACACACACACACACGGGGAAAGAGACAGGTGCGCGGACGCAGACACGGAGACGGAGACAGAGAGACCGACGGACACTGAGACAATGAGGGGGGAAAGGGAAGAAGAAGAGGGAGGAAACGGGAAAGAAACGGGCGCCCAAGATAAAGAGCTGCAAACACATTCCTGGGATAGCGTCTTTGTTGCGGGCGACAAGGACGACCGATAAATGGTGCCCAAACCCGGGATCTCTCGTGGGGTGGGTGAATGAAAACCGGGAAATAAAATTAAGTTAAAGGTTCCCGGTAAAACGACTTAATCTAAAGGAATGTTCGCGGTTTAGTGACTATCCGGACTCAGCGAAAGGCGGTCCAGTGACACTGAAACTAGGTGCGCGGAAAGCGGCCACTAACTACATAAGCTATGGGCTCCAAGATGTCTAGAGTCCGTATGGAGAGTCCTCTAAGGGCGTTGCTAGAAGCTAATGGAACTCCTTTAAAATCTCAAACAGAATATCAACCAGTATAATTTATCACATTAAAAGAGTAAAGGAGGGTTGCGGGCTATAGCTCGGTGGTAGAGTGTTTGCCCAGTTTGCATGAAGCACTGTGTTCAACTCCCAGCACCATGAGAAAAAATAAAACAGTAAAGGGGAATAATTATATGATTATCTGATCAGATAGGGGAAAAAATAGATGTCAAAATTCAAAACTTATAAATCAGGAAAAGGAAATAAAAATCACAAATATGGGAAAGGGAGAAGTAAAAGTTACTGTCATTGACATGATTATATATAAAGAAAATTCTACAGAATTAAGAAACAATAAAACAATTCCAAGAAATGCAATGTGAATTCAACAAGTTCAATGACAGGGTCAGCGTACATAAATCAACTGCATTAAACATTAGCAACAAACGGAGAACATTTAAAACAAGCCCCTCAACAGAATAGGAAACACCAAATAGAACAAATGCAGCTAAAGAAGTACAATATTGAAAACTACAAAATATTTCTGAGAAAAATTAAAGAAGACCTAAATTTAAGGATTCTATAGAGGAGGGAAACACTATTCTAGAGGAAGTTAAGGAAGAACAATCTTACTAACAGAACTACGGGTTTAATAGCAATACTGTTTTTGCTCCGTTGGGTGATTGCCTTACGTAAGGCTCAAATAATAGATCGACAAGCCGTTCATCAGGCCTCGTCTGCCGTAGAGTCGGGCAGCCCCCCTGCTATATGGCTCAGTGTGCTGGACCGGTGGTCAAAGACGGGCAATGAAGTGGTGATCTTGTATCAACCTAAGACAGAGGGTGCATCAAGCTGTGCATTCTTTGAGGACGGGTAAGAACAAGCATCGACCACTCAACCTAAGACAGGCACGGTCCCTGCCATTCTTTTATGAAAGAAAAAAGGGGGAGCTGTCAGGGTATTCCGGGTACCCCCGCTCTATGCTAAGATGGCACCTGTCGGTATGCCAGTTTTGCTGTTGCCACGGAGTGAACAGGTGTATCTTTGCGAAAGTTATTCCTATTTGTTGTAAACTGGCCACACGTGTGTCCGGCTCGTGCTTTAAGCCTTTGTCTGCTTGCCCGTGCATGCTTCACGTGGGAGTTCTGTGATTGGTCAACTGAGGGTATAAGAGAGAGAGAGAGGGAGAGAGAGAGAGACAGACAAACAGACAGGGAGACAGGCACTCGGACGCAGACACGGAGACGGACACGGACACGGAGACACTGAGGGGGGAAAGGGAAGAAGAAGAGGGAGGAAACGGGAGAGGGAGGAAATGGGAGAGAAAAAAAAAAAAAAGAGACGGGCGCGCAAGATAAAGAGCTGCATACACATTCCTGGGATCGCGTCTTTGTTGCGGGCGACAAACACGGGGATAGACCCCTAAATGGATCGCCTAGAACTTATGCACTGACATTCTATACAAAGTTTTGTGTGACTGGGCAGTGCTGCTAAAGAGAAAATGCAGTCCTCCCATTTTTTAGTTAACTTTTGTGTTTCTGTGACCAAAATGCTAGTTATGAGCAACTTAGAGGAGGAAAAGTTTATTTAGGGCCCACAGTTTCAGACATCTCAGTCCATAAATGGCTGACTCCATTGCTCTGGGTTCGAGGTGAGGCAGCACATCATGGGAGAAGGGCCAGAAGAGGAAAGCTGTTCAGTTCATGGTGGGCTCAGGAAGCAGAGAAAGGGAAGGGAGAAGGGGTTGCAAGGAAGATGTACCCTTTCAGTGACCTACCTCCTCCAGTCACACCCCATCTGCCTACAGTTAACACCTGATTAGTCCATTAAATTAGGATGGACTGATTATGTTAGAACTCCCATGATCCAGTAATTTCACCTCTGAATGTTGCTGGATTGGTAGGAGCTTTTGGGGGACACTTCATATCTAAACAATAACATCTCAAAAATGTACATTTCCAGGGGTGCCATCTGATTGGCCATTAGGGATCAATTTAACCCACAGCTTGGATGTTCTGGTTTCTGAGCAAACCAAATGAAGGGTCCTATGACTCTCTGCTGGTACAGGGTCTATTTTGGAGAATATTTTAATCAGTAGTTTGTCACCCAAGGACTAGCCTTAGGTCTTTTACCACCTTCATTTGTGAAGACCAGAGATTACTACTTAATTGCCAAATGAGGAATGAAGCTTGTGATTATGTGTTTGAGTGTTTGAATCCTAACCTCAGTTATGTTTTCAAAAATTTGAACTAATTAACATGGAGTGATCAGAAAATTTGGAACAAATGCTTGAATTTTTTTACTTCTTTGGAAATATGAAAATTTTAATAATAGTCGCTTAGAGCTAAGCAGAAACTTCTGGTGTGGTAGGGAAGTGGACTCTACAATTCCCCCTTACCCTCAGTTGGTTCCCTTGTCTCTGGGTTGCTGAATTTGGCTGTCCTTTAATAGAAACCTAACACCTTTCAAGGTACTTCTCTGTGGTTTTATCTTCACTGAACTCTCTCCCTTTGAGGAAAATAAATCATACATTAATGTTTAATAAATAGTAATCATGCCTTATTTGCAGCTTCACTTTCCAGGCATTCAATTTACTTGACATCTGAAAATATTCAATGGAAAATTCTAGACATAAACAATTCAAAAGTTTTAAAATTGTGCATTATTCTGAGAAGCATGACAAAATCTTGCACCATCCTGCTTCATCTCACCCAGGAAGTGAATCACCTCTTTTCAAGCATATCTGCACTCTATATGCTACCCACTGACTGGTCACTTAGTAGACAACTTGGTTATCAGGTCAACTATTGTGGAGTAACAGTGCTCAAGTAATTCTTTTTACTCAATAATGATCTCAAAGCATAAGAATAGTGATGTTGGCAATTTTATTACAGTATATTGCTTTAATTTTTCCATTTTATAGAATAATAACCAAGAATTTGCTGTTACTCCTTTGTGCCTGAATTAAAAGTTAAACTTATCCCATACACACACACACACACACACACACACACACACACACATATACACACATACACACATACACATATGAAAACTAGTACTGTACCTATGGAGTTTGGAACTATCTATAGTTTCAGGCATCCACTGGGGTTCTAAGAACATATCCACTGTGGATAAGGGAGGACTAATATAAAAAATGCTGGAGACTCAGAAAGTTTATTTGACTTGGACAGACCTACCGAGAGAGTCAAAAACAGACACCAAGCCTGGCATGGTGGTGCACACCTGTAATCCCAGTGGCTCAGGAGGCTCATGTGTCTTGGGAGTTCAAAGCCAGCCTCAACAACAGTGAGGCCCTAAGCAACTCAGTGAGATCCTGTCTCTAAATAAAATACAAAATTGGGCTGGGAATGTGGCTAAGTGGTTGAGAACCCCTGAGTTCATTCCCTGGGACCCCCAAAGAAACAAAACCAAAACCAAACAGACACCAAATCCTTTGTCCTTGAGTCCAGCATTTTCTTTACAATGCTCAGCCATGCTCAGACTCCAAGGGTTATTCCAAATCCCGGGGCCAATATTAACCTGTGCTTCAGACAGACCTACCTATTCCTGGATTGATGTGTAGATCCGTGAACCCAAAATTTCTGCGATAAACTTTGGCTTTGGAGGACTATTGAGAATGTAATCTAAGCAATCCTCTCATTTCCCCCTGTTCCTCTTTGTTTCTTCTTTGCCTTTTCATCTTTCTTTTCAACCACCTCTATTCTTCCTTTTTATTTTCTTTTTCTCTCACACCCTCTTTCTTTTCTTCCCCCTTTCTCACTTTTTACTTGCATCATGTTTAGCCAAAAACTTCCACTTGAGTAGTTCAGTAGAAATCAAAGATGAAAGACTTTCAACCTGGACAAAGGTCAGCTCCAGCATCAGGTGGTGCGTCTTTGATTGGGGACCTTCCACAGCTGGTCTTGAGATGAGCATTTGAAGCAAAGTAGTTTTTATTTAAGGGGAATAGGGGCACTTTTAGAAAACACCAGAAAGGGCATGGAGAAATGAGATGAGAAAGGAAAGAAAACCAATAAAACATGTGTCATCAAGTAAGTAACTCTGGGAAACTGGGGCTTCATCTCACTAGGGAACTCAGTGAGGTATGTGTGGAATGTGTATCTCAAATTCATTCTGTCCAAGAGGCAAGGGCACCAGGGTGATAACTCTTTACAGTCACTGATGGGTTCTCCTTGGATATTGGACATTAATTCCCTGGTGTTACCAATTTAGATTGTACATGGGCAAAGTGGGTTCCCACAACCAGTGAGAGTTCTCAGGTAAAGAATCCCAGGAGCTGGTTAGAAGCTAGCTAGAATTCATGGAAATGGTAAGTATAAGTGAGGTGTGGATGAATCATGGACAAAATCTTCCTTGTAGTTCTTTGTAGTCGACACAATGGTGGGTGAAGATAGAAAGGAAAATGTTAGATGAACAAATTAGAGTCTCAGGAAAAAAGTTCAGTCTAAACTCAAGGTCGTATAAATCCCTCAAGGTTATTTCCATAGAGCTGTGTCCCCATAGTCTCTAGCCCAGAGTTGTTCAATATCAAATAGATACAAGAATATAAAATAACCCAAAGCCTGAAATTGAACTTCTTGATAGTCAATGAAACCTCTGAATGCAAATGTTGGTCAGATGCTCATGTTTATTTACAGTTCTCTTCACTTATTTAATATGCAAAGACAAAAGGAGTTCTGAAGCACCGTTTTAGAATTTACAGAACAAATTCCATTGTATTTATTACATTTTAACTTTAGGGAAATTTGAGATTACTCACTTTAATCATTTTAAAATCATTTTCAAGGATGATTTTATTTTGTGCTGCCCATGGTTTTATAATTTCTGTACAGCTATTTCAATGGAATATTTTTAATATTCTGGATCTATTGTGTTAGAATGATGCATAGATTTTTTTGCATCAGTGGAATTTTCTGATTGAGAATCTGTTAATAAATAGGCTGCTATTGTCATCTTATCCCTTTATAGTGTCTGTGACCATATGTCTCTATAAAGATATAAATTATCTGGATATAAATGATCAAATTTACTATACAGGAAATATTCTTTGGGTTGACAGTTACACGTATGCATATGTATATTTCCACACAACTTAATTTTTCTAAATAGTTTTGGGGTGCTTGCATTTGCTTGTATATTTACATAATTTCTCTCTCTGTTCTTTCTCTATCCTTTCTCTGTCTCTCTAAACACACACACACACACACACACACACACACACACACACGATGTGCAGATTGAATATGACTTCTCTTAGAAATTAAGAACACATAATCAACTTTTTACTCATATCACAAATTCAGCATTTCAGAGAGAACAGCAGGTCTCCATAAATTTGGGTCTGTATTTCAGTTTCTAAATGAAGGTTGTTGAAGAAAAACCCATGAAAGGGAGTTTGGTAATATCTCACATGGTAACAATGAGAGTGAGTCTTGAAACATCTGAAAAAGGTATTTTAAGGTAGAAGATTTTGCATCTGAAAGTTACTGGGGATTTATCCTAAACTCAAACCTCTTTTAAAAACATGGGAGATGTGAAATTTTGTTGTTTTGTACAGAAAGTAACCAATTTGGCACTGGTTGCATTGATAAAGTAGGTCAGTCCCCTTTACCAAGAACAGACAAATTCTGGTCCAAGAAAGAGGAGAATGAGATAGTCTATTTTACTCATAAATTCATGCTACATCATTTTCTTCCTTTTTAAGTTATTTGTTGAACACCTATATGCTACAAGTATCACCCTAGGTACTAGCTCTCATTAGCAGTCCCTTCCCCTTTAATTTACCTTGAGGTTTGTACAGGCCTTGAACTCTACTTCCTACAGTCTGTCTGCCTTCAGGTAGGCAGGCATGTAGACTCCTGTTAATCATTTGCCTGGTCCTTGAACTCTTGGGTGAAGCATTCTAAGTATGGAAAGAATTCTGCTAAGAATTGCCTATTGATCATCTACCCTTTAGACCTGTTTAAAGACCAACTTTATTTACCAATGGAATCCTCCAAGGAAGACAGATATTCTCATCAAAAGTGTGAACACAGTGATTCCTGATTTCTACTGAAGCAGGTTATAAACCATGGGATATGATGCTGCAGCACAAGAGTGGAGGTGAAGGGCTTGGGCTTCCAGTGACCCAGAGTTAAATCCCTCCTGCCTCGATCCATTCTCAGCTACAGAGCAAGTTCCCTTCTTAGAGATGGGCCACATGCATTCCTGCATTGGGCCCTGTGGTCTCCTTGACTGCATCTCTCCTCATGGGTGAGAATCCATAGAGCTGGAGGACCTATCCACCTGGAACCTACATTCTCTCCATTTAGATCATCCAGGACCAAAATCCACTGCTTAAACTGCCCTCAGACTTCTGCAGGAGCCCCAGGGAGCTTTCTCCCAGTTTATCCCCCTGAGGGTGAACAGCACTGCTGGTGTTTGCAGTTAGGCCTGAGGAATAGCTGAGGGGAAGCTGTTTGAAGAGCTGAGATGTGGGGGAAGCTTGGGCAGGTGGTGTGAGATGTCTACATGTTGCATGCTCAGCCCCTTGTAGTGCTGGACATCCTTGATGGTGCAAGGAAGTGGGGGGAAGGTGCTGATAAACATGAGGAGCAGGTCTGCATCTAATAATGGTCAAGTTATGTAACCTCTCCAAGCCTCACATTCCTTAACTCCATGTGGGGGACAATGACATATCATTGCTGTTATAGTAAAACAGCATACATGCACGAGGCATGTTGACTGACAGCAAAGTTAATCCTTATAAAAAGACTGCCATGTTAGCACTATAATATGTTTCAAAGCACAGCCTTAATGCAGAAAAAGCCTGGTATATAACCAATTGGAGTTGTCAAAGGCATCTTTTCCATTAAGAATTATATGATGAGACCCGGTTGTGGTGGCAATATACCTGTAGTCCCAGTGATTCTGGAGGCTAAGGCAGGAGGATCACAAGTTCAAAGCCAGCTTCAGTAATTTAGAGAGGCCCTAAGGAACTTAGAAACACCCTGTCTCAAAATAAACAATAAAAAGGGCTGGGGATGTGGCTCAGTGGTTAAGTAACCCTGGATTTAATCCCTGGTACCAAAAAAGAAAAAGGCAATTATATGAGAGAAGAGAAATCAGTCTGGCGTGGAATTCCTATCTGGAATCCTACGATACAAAGTTTTCTTATCAGTAAAAAGGGTGTAAGAAAAAATACCTGCCTCATGAGATAGATGTGTTCTTGCATGAAATAATAGATGCAAAGTAATTGGATCAGTTCTGGCATGTAGAAAGTGTTCAGTGAGTAGTACCAATAAGTATATTAATATGGTAAAAAATAAGTGAACATCCATAATGTCTAATTTGTTGATGTCTCTATCTGATTAAAAAAAGAGGAAAAAGCTAGCAGGAAACTGAGCCACAGAATTGGGAACATTTATTATATTCCAAAACACAGATATTCTGCACAGATGTTCAACTGAACTCAGGCAGAATGGGATATGGTTCCTTGAGTTTTTCATTTTATCTAATTTAAAATGTTTTTGTCCCTAGTCTTTTAAGAGGGGCACCCTTTTATACAAAGGCAGAAAATAAATTGTGGGAGGGAGAATAAAAAGAGTATTGAATGTGCTCTGAAAGTATACAAATAAGGAAATATTTGACATTTTATTCCCTTTCAAGATAGCATATCAAAGTCTGAGTCAGTTCATTGATTTCACAAAATGGTCTTGTTATGGGGACATTTCCAGAGCCAGCCAGTTCTGTGACAATTGTCTGTGGGTTTTAAGTTCAAAAAGAATACTATCTCTAAAGAATCCATACATTGCTATGAGAGGGAAAATAGGTTTTGGGTTTCTTGAAGGAGTTTTTTAGGCAGCTTATGCAGAAGAAACCAACTGAAAAAAATGTTTCTTACATGGCATGAGTGACAGAGGCTGATGTGGAGGGAGAGAGGCTACAGCCAATAGCAAATGCTTTCACAGTGGAAACCCTCAATGGAAGTGACTCTGAAAGCCATAAGCTAGAGCTAGACCAAGAACAGCATGCACCTTAAGGTCCCAGTTGCTGAAAATTCTCAGGATTCGTGATGAAATGCTATCTTAGGTTGGGTTACCTAGAAGCAGAGCCTAAGACAAAGATTCAGTGCACAAGATTTATTTAAGAAGTGCTCTGAGGTGAAAGAGAATGAGGGAAGTAGGATAGGCCAGGAGAGGCGTTGAGCAAATTCATAGTCTTTGCTGGAGTCTAGCTTTGCCACATCCCGTGAGGAACTCTTCAGTTGGACCTACTTTGAGGCAATAAAACTAGCTATTTTTTTTAATTAACTGCCAATCATCTATAGCTCCTAGGAGCAGGGAATGTAATCTTTCAGTTAAGGCTGCTCTAGTTAGCAAAGAGCAATTCTCCAAATAACGGGGTGATTGTAAATACCTATAGCAGCCTGTTAAAGAGAATTGGGGTGGGGAACCAAGAATATCCACTGTAAGCATTGTTGTAAGTGATTGTGTGTGTGTGTGTGTGTGTGTGTGTGTGTGTGTGTGTGTGCATGTGTAAATGCCTATATTTAGCTTGGAGCCTTAGGATTATGCTTACATAGCATGTTCCTGGGAATCAAGAATATGGGTTGCACATATAATTACATCAATTTACACATGGATATATTTAGCTCAATTGCATTATGAAGATTTAAGGCACAGAGAATTCTTTCAAGAGTGTCCAATTCCTCTTGTGTACAACACTGTGTACTCTGGGATAGCATTCGGCCACAGCTGCATAGACTTTAGTACCTGGTCCAAAGAGTTTTGATTCATCTTCATGTTGGGGAATGAGTTTCAAGCAATGATAGCCCTTGGGGTGGAAAGGTTGGGGAAGCTTTCACTAAACTTTTGAAGACAGGATATATAGGAGAGAATCCTCTGCTAGCTTTGTTAGGATAGAAAGAAAGAGAAAATTCTTGATAAGGGGGGTTGAAGATGTAGGCAACTTGGATCTATTCCATTACTTTCCCTTATAGGCAATGCACAAGTTTTGCCCCCAGGATTCCTGGAAGTCTGTACCTGGTATGCAATGGTGGGACAAAGCCAAAAACATGGAATACTATATTTTTAACTTACCATGATTTCAAGTTCTACTTTTCAAGGAAGTGGCCCCTGATTTTGACAAACTATGCACATGCTTACAACTTTCAATTTGTCAATTACTGATGCATTTGCACATTTGACTAGCTATAGCATTTCCAATGAACATTATAAGCTTCATGCTGTGGATAAGCAAAACTGACAAAATATACACTAGGGACAGGTATGATTCCTTTTCCTCTATTTTCTTTGTACCTCTCATGCAATGAACTAATTGTGAAGATTTTTAAAGGAGGAAAAAGCCAAATTTATCCAACAGGTTACATTTTACTTTAGGTCCAGAAGTAAATTCAGGAAAAAAAAATTAGGCACACGATTTTTTATTTCTTAGAGCTAAATTTATGCCCAAAGAACTTTTTTATATTGGTCATCTGGAAAAAAAAATAAAAGATATATTTGAGCTGTATTGTTGAAAATTTTTAAAACTCTTCCTGTATTAAAAAAAAATTCTCAGTCCAAGCATGCCTGACAAACATGAGACATAGAATCCATAGAACTTGATAAAAATAACCTTTAAATGTAGTTATATTAACATCCAAATTTTACTTCCTTCATTTTGGAGTTCTTAATTTACCCAAGTTATTTAAATCTTTTTGCTACAACTTTTTAGAAAACATTAACTTTAGTCTTTGATTTTTCACTTTGTGTTCTGTTATTTCCTTCATGTTCAGGGCATGGATTTGTGAGTGGTATTTAGTAATATGTTCATTTTTTTTAAAAAAAAAAAAATCAAAGACATTAGTAAGATAAAATTATCTACCACAACCTGCGTTCAAGAATGCCCCCTCCACCATCAGAAAATTATAAATTATAAGCTTTGCTAACAATACTGCACAACCATGTCACTCAAGTGTCCTAGAACAAGGAAGAAGGGAGAACTGTTGGGCAGGATGTATAGTCTTACAGAACTGCCTCTTACTGTAATAAGCTGAGTGACTTTTTCTGGTTAAGAGACAATAGCTAGATTGATGCAGGCAGAGACTTGAAATATGCTTCAGCATTGGGGCTGGCTCTGTCTTGTTGCTCTTTGGACCTTGAGTCCACCAAGCGAAGGCCACTGGGCTTGTCTTCTGGAGGATCAGACACTTGATCCAACCACCAGATGTAGGAGGAGTGAGGCTATTCCAGATCAACCTGCTCCCAGCTGACCATAGGCATAGACACATGGGAGCACAGCAATGTCATTCAACTTGGCCCATACCAGAACTTCCCAGTCCATTTACAGAAATGAAGAGCTAAGTAAATGATTGTTTTAAATCAGTCGGTTTGGACTGGTTTAAAGAAAACTGGTAGCCTTGAAAACTCATTGGTCCATATTATTTCTAAGGTCAACTTATATTCACAAACTCTTATTTATCCTTGGGTTACTTAAAAGGTGAATAAATTTTTAACTAAGGTGCAATAAATGGGTGACTCTAGATTTTCTCACTTGCAGGTAGTTCATTCCTTAGGACTTAACCAGCCTGGTATCCCATTAGAGGTAAAAACTCCAAAGAAGGATTAGGGAGTCTCTGTGTACCATTTATGCTCAATCATGTCCCTATCCCTCCATTCCCTCTACATCAAGGGAACCTTTGCAAAAAGACCCAACTTCTCTGGCCAGGACCTTCCATACTCGCCTGTGAATAAAGCCCACCTAAGGGATTTGCATCAGAATCACTCTTCTGTTTAACGTCTGTAACAGAACGCACACTGAGCCTGGCTGGGCTCAGTGGTTAGTAACGTGACCTGGGTACAGCAAGGGTCACTGCAAAGCAAGGACCTGACGGGTGGAGTTCAGGGTTCCATCCTGAGATTTGGGCCTGGTACAAAGGAAACAAATTACTTAATGAATGATTGCAAGTCCTTGATCCACCGGATGTGAGCCTTTACCTGCCTGACTCAAGTGTTGACTTGTTGATGGAACACATTCCACCTGGAAGAGTCAGCAGGGAAATCCCAACCCCAGCCTGGCTCTGACTACAGAAGTTTCTGACACACACCAACTGGCAAACAATGGAGTGAAGTTTGCAAACAGAGGAAATATTTTGATTCTTAAGCCACATTTACTTCTAAGATTTCTTTGCA